>BCLH01000414.1:142266-176560 GCA_001602315.1 Zoysia pacifica
TTGAGAGAGAGACTTTGTGATGTGATGCATGGGGCAAAGCTCGTCGCGTTGTAAGGCACGAGAGCTGTCTGAATTATTTATCGTCTTACTATAAGTGGAGCTCAGTTGTTTTATCTCTCTCGTGACGATACCGAGGCTCGGTCTATGTCTCAAGATACTGTATTTGCCATTTTAACTATTTTTCAGATTTATTTTATATTTTGTATCTAGACATGCGTTATGTTCAGATACATTGAACATAAAATAAATTTGGACGGGAACTTAGCAAGATCTTTTTACACCGCAGCACACGCACGATGTGTGCATTTGATCGACAAGATCGAACCTTACCGGCCTTCCCTCTGTAACGACCACAACGCGTGTGATCTCTGGGAGCATGCCACGAGTTCTTCTGACGTCTTAGCTTGGATGTGCGCCGCGTGCATGACAATGCCGGGGGATCGGAAGGGAGATTTGTACAGTACAATGCTCTGCCCGCCGCTCGCCCACAACTCCTATTCAGCTTGGAAACGACATTTGTCCTGGCTGTTAAGGAACCGGAACGGATCAAATATAATCAGTGCCGGTTTCGCAACAAGGTGGAAAAGGCACTTTAATTTCTGCAGATTAACAAAAGAATCGGAAAAGCAAAGGCAGCAGCTGATCGAGTGAGGAGGAAGAAAATGATCCGTCCTCCAGGCTTAGGTGGTGCCTGGTGGAACGTACGCGGAAAAGCGGTCACCTTCTCTCTTTAACACGGCGATGTTTTTTTTTTGCCATCGGCCTTAGCTTTTCCTGCTTTCTTCCCAGCGCCCATTTTCCGCGCACTAGCGAGCTCCAGCGATGGCGACCCTGAAAATGAAAAATCTATCTTAGCTCTTCGTTCAGTGCCGAGTGCACGGACGCACAGATAAAATTGCATACTCCTGGTAATTCGATCAAAGCGCTTCGTCGATCAGATAATGATATCCGGGCCAGTTTTGGACAAGCTTGACCTACCTATCCCCATCTTTCCGACCCATCAACGGGGTTATCAGAACACCTCTGTGCCGTTTCGCTGCTTAGTTGCAAGTACGCACACAGACGCGCCGAAAAGAAAAAAGGATCGTAGCAGCGTTATTAGTAGGAGCATATAATTCGTCCAGTTAGTTGGCCTGTTAAATTGCTGTTCATGATTGCTGCCTCCACTAACACTGTGGCATGTTTTTATTTTATTTTTTTAGTGGTGCCTGACAGAAATTTTACAACGCAAAAAGGACGAACAGATTTCACCCAATGAAAAGCTGCTGAGTGCCAAACTTAGGTTTTATATAGAAAGAAATATTGTACTCCTATGTGTTAGTTGACTAGTACTCCGTATCTTCTTAAGATTTTGTCCTCTAACAATCAGAACTCTGATTGCTGGCTACACTACTTGACAGCAAGAAGAATCGCAGTGGGCGGTTCCTAACATGTGGAGTTGCAGCAGAGCAAGCGTAATTGTACGGTGAAGCATATGCTCATTTAGACATGATCGGGAGTACTTCAGTCAGGAACAATTTCATTTCTAAAAGAAATATTCGAATGATAAGCCGTCGTTCCAAGTTCCTGCTGAGACAACAGCTGGCCAAACTGTACTCTCCGTAGTTCCGAAAGGAATAGTACTGTAAGTTCTTTCTCCATCCAGAGGAAGCAGCTATGCATTACACCATGCTTGGAATTTTTGTCCTGTAGGAGCCCCACCAGCTGACCAGCAAGGCAAAGTTTTGATATCAAATCTATTATTTTTCACACAGTAAAAACAAGCATAATGTTAGAGCTAAAGTACAATTCCCTTGGCCTTGCACTTGCTCAAAACCCTATTGCAGAGCCAGCTTGCAACCACCGACTGGGCAACTCAGGGGTTAACAAAGGCGATAAGAGACGTGAGTCGTTTTGAGAAGAAATATGGAACGAAGGGTGTAGTTAAAAGCAACAGTGGTTACTAATTCGGGTTAATTTCCTTCAAATAATGATAATATGGCTACTAACCCTGTGTGTTTCTTTTTCTGCATTCCAAACGTGTTTTAAAATGGGGGTTTCAAATTTTGAATTTTCACCGCATCCTCGTGAAACCAAATAGTAGTTAGTAGTATATAGATGCAAACCGAGTTTAATAGTCTCATTTAAACTAAAAAAAGAATACGGTAAATTGCCATGAGTTGCACACACTATTTTCCAGATGGTAAGGGACTCATCCGCTGCTTTTCACCTTTCCTTGGATGCGCTACAAAACAAAGAATACGGCAGGGCAGCAATGCGCCAATGCCGCTACGGTGTACTAGTAGAAGCGAAGCTCGCAGGGCGGGGTCACTCCGGCCCACAAGTCGGCTCCACTTGCGATCCCACGTGGCAGGCCCATCTGGCCCCACGGCTTGGCTATAAGTACCCACACTCGTCTGACTCCGCTTCCACCCACTCTCAAGCTCTTCAGAAGCAACAAGCTCACACACTCCCGTAGTCCTGAGGTTATAGCTGTTCGTCTCGTCCAGCAAGTGCGTTGCGTTCGGACGAGACGATCGAGAAGGTCGCGGGCGTCGCGTTCCACGAGCCTGTTGCCTCGCCCGTCGGTGCTGCTGCTACAGATGACGAACCAGGACGTGGTCGTCTCGGAGATGGGCATTGCGGCCGGGGCGGCGCTGCCGGGCCCCAGCCCGACGCTCCTCGCCTGCCGCGGCGCCGCCGCAGGCGCCATGTCTCTGAGGCAGACGTACCTCGATCTGGCCGCGGCCGCCGCCCGCTCGGCCAGCTGCACCTGGGTCGACGCCATGCGCGCCTCCTCCCCCACTCGCTCCCGTGCCGCAGCCGACGTCGACGAGTTCACGGCCTGGATGGTGAGTTCGGCTCCGTGTCTCTGCCACGCATCGTCGGCTTGCCGAGTGCATGGCTTGATGTTGCCCTCAGGCGCTAACCTTCACCCTTGTCTTTTGGCCGATTTGAACAGAGGAAGCACCCGTCCGCGCTCGGAAAGTTCGAGCAGATTGCCAGCGCGTCCATGGGGAAGAAGATCGTCATGTTCCTCGACTACGATGGCACGCTCTCGCCCATCGTCGCCGACCCCGACGCGGCCTACATGAGCGACGAGGTGAGGACTCCGTCCGAGCTTCCATGGCCGGTCCAAAGAGAAAAGTTCCTTCCATCTCGACTGACCTTTCTCCCCTTTTCGTTGGTGTTCTTGCGCAGATGAGGGCGGCGGTGCGCGACGTCGCGAAGCACTTCCCCACGGCGATCGTCAGCGGGCGGTGCCGCGACAAGGTACATTGCCTGCACCGTTCGCCTCGAAACCGCGAGCCTTGGAGGCGCATACACTGATTCGGTTCCCTTCGTTCTCGCGTGTCGCAGGTGCGCGACTTCGTCGGCCTCTCGGAGCTGTACTACGCCGGCAGCCACGGCATGGACATAAAGGGACCAAGCTCCAACGTAAGCTTTCACCTCGCGTATCCGATCTCTCTCAACCATCCACATCCCTTATTCGCTTTCGTCGCTGATCAATCGCACTCCAATCTGCAGCCGGAGTCAGTCCTGTGCCAGCCTGCGAGCGAGTTCCTCCCCGAGATCGACGAGGTATGCAATATGCTGCTGCCAAGAACAAATCAACAGGCCCGGTTGTTGGTGCTAGATGTTGCTTTGCTAGAACAACATCTGTCCGTTTCTGCATAACACGTGGGATGTTGCAGCTGAGGCGAATCTTATTTTTGTCAGGTGTACAAGGCGCTGGTGGAAAAGACGAAATCCACACCTGGAGCCAAGGTGGAGAACAACAAGTTCTGCCTGTCCGTCCACTTCAGATGTGTAGATGAAAAGGTAGGCAAACCTCATCCCATCTTGGGATGCTAATCGCTTCACTAACACAAGAACCAGCCGGGTTTATAATTAATACTGTACTTACTTTAATGACAAACTAAAGGAGCCGCATCGATCACGCGTGGTTAGTTTATCCTCAATCATAATCACTTGCAGTAATTAACCTCTTGCTGTTCCCTCTGGATCCTTGCAGAAGTGGAGTGCTCTGGCCGAGCAAGTGAAGGCCGTGATCAAGGACTACCCCAGGCTGAAGCTCACTCAGGGGAGGAAGGTCTTGGAGATCCGCCCGAGCATTATGTGGGACAAGGGCAAGGCCCTGGAGTTCCTGCTCGAAGCGCTCGGTACGTCCAAACACTACGAAAAACAACTCCGTCTTCTACTCTCCGACGATATCTTACACGGGATATCTTGAATCCTCCATGTCCATGTCATCGCCATCGTTTTCCTCTCGGTTTTATTCACTTACGTATCACACCGCTGTCCTAAACAATTCGGCTGATGAACCTTGCATTATTTTGCTGTTGGCCTCCAGGATTCGACAACCGCAGCGACGTCTTCCCGGTGTACATCGGTGACGACCGCACCGACGAGGACGCCTTCAAGGTACGAACAAGAACCTGCTGTCATAGACAGCGCTTTCTGATCTCGACTGTGGCATTTGTTTTCTTTTTTGGCCCATGTTACTAATTTTTATTTGCCATGGCACGCGCAGGTGCTGAAGAAGAGGTGTCAAGGTCTCGGAATCCTTGTTTCCAAGTGCCCCAAGGAGACCAACGCCTCCTACTCTCTCCAGGACCCAAACGAGGTCATGGAGTTCCTCCTCCGGCTGGTGGAATGGAAGCGGAGATCGTCGTCGCCGATGGTTCGGCCGAGAGTGTAGTAACCAAGAAGCTAATCTGTCGGCCCCGACCGATCCACTGATCAATCGATCGAATCAGCGTCCAATCATGTCCCAACATCCATTCCCCACCACTTAGTTTTTCCTTTTCTTTCTGACGGTTCTTGTGGACGGAACGGCCGGCCGGACATTGTTGGTTCAGGTTCTTTCATCCGATTCCCAGCTGACGACCGCCCTTGTGCTGCCGCCGATGAAATGGAGGCCACATAAAACACCTCGCCCCTGCATGCCCCCGCTTCTGAAGATCTCTGTTGAGCGGCTGCAAGCAAAGCATGTGTTTTTTGCTGCCGCTGCTGCCCAGTACAGCAACCGCCGTTTCTGTGTAGTCGCTAGGTCCGCTAGTACTACCTCTTATTGTGATATTTTTGTCGTTGTCCCATGGGTTTGGAAGGCAAGATGCAAAGCTTCCTGCCGTCCTGAAGAGAACCTTTGAAAGAAAGAGAAGGTTCACTTCGTCATTCACCCCATGTAGGAGTACTATTACTAGAGCTGTAACTAGGCTTCTTCGCCCTTTGATCTGCTGCTCCTCTGTAAAACCGTTGTTGTACTGCTACTATACTAGTCAAACAAGTAATGCAAGTGTTAGTTAATCTTCGAAGATGCCATGCAACTTGCACTCCTTTCGATGAAGATAAAAATACTGAAACGCTGATGCAGCCAATGGCGAACCAGTAACACCGGACACCTCGATCCTCGCAGGGGGGGCATGTGACCGGCTTGCTGCGCGATCTCCCTGCCTGCCAGTTCTTCCCAAGACAAAGCCCCTCCCAAAGCGAATACCCATACTACTTAATCATAGCGTCAGGTGTGACTGTGGACAGCTGATTCGTGTCAAGCAGCCGCGATTACTCCTGTACGAACGCGTGATATTATACGGCCAGCTCCCGAATTCTTTTCGGGCTGTATCGTACGATGGGGACATGTTCTTGATCGAGATGGCGATCGAAGGTCGATCTCATGCACGCCAGACCTACTAACTCCCAGTCTATTGCGTGTTGTGAGTGTGGATCCCATGATTCCCCCAGACGACATGCAATAGGCTCCTCCAACAATGCTGTGGTCCTGAATCCTGGCTGGTCAGTGTGCAACCTCAAGTAGTTTATGGCGTGCGCATTTTGATAACGGGGTGATTAAGCTCTTGATATGCTCAGGATTTGCTGGCTTGTAAAAAAAACGGCGTATAGAATTAGGCACGTCGTCCAACAATTAACAATCTCTGCGGGTACGTGGCCTTAATTAGGCCGCAGCTAATCTTCTCTCCCTCTGCTAAGACAAGCGATTAGCATGGCAGGTAGTAGCTGTAGGTCTATTATATGTCGATCATCACCGGCATCTGGTAATCTACCCTGTCAATCCGAGATATACACTACACGATTCCTCCCAATGATTCGGTGCATATTCTCATGTGGTTGCATGGTTGTGGTACAGTACAGTTCGAGGAGGGAGCACTGCTGTCCCGCAGTAGCAGCTCGTGTTCTCGAGTGCTGTAAAAGCTAGCCGATCCTGCTTAAAATGTTCATCTTTATCAGAGACCATATGCTGGTCGATCGAGATCGAGTTGACTGCTCGGGGGACCGCCAACAATTACCATTGCAAGTGAGCTAGCTGTGTGTTAGTTGTTACAATCCTTTTTTACCATCTGCCTGACGCAAGAGGAGAGGAGGGTTTTCATTGGACATAACATGAAAGGGGCAACTGGCTGGCTGCTGCTGCGTATGGAAACATTGCCAATCACACCCAATAATGCACCAGCTCGTCCCTTGGACGCCCTGGTATTATTATTAGCCTTCTTGGCTTCTCGTGCTGTCATTCACTTCGACCAAATGGCCGGATTCCGTCATCCATCGCCGGCAATATGCAGTGATCTCTGATAGTGGCGGAACTGGACGAAAAATTTAGGGAGGCGGTCAATCAGTTTTTCACTGTAGCCCACTCATCTCCAACAAAGGTGACTCAAGCTTAGATCATCTATTCTATGTACGTTGTCGTGATTTTAGAGAAGTTGAGGTGGTGTCAGCGTATTAACTATCGCGGTTTACAATTAAGCAAAGCGACAGAGTTAAACGATATCATACCTCTCATCTACTCTACGCCGTTGGAGCCGTCACTCAACGAGAATCGCACCCTGAGACCTATATTAGCTGAAGCTAGGTCATTTTTTGAATTGCTGAATGAGCTGAAAACTCTCAAAATAAACTAAATTCCTTTTCATTACAAGAAAAATATTTTTTATCACTCAAATAATTGATCTCTACATGTCTAATGTTACTAACTGTAGATATTTTGTTAGAAAAAACTTAGTCGCACTTTGATGATAAAAAATACTTGTCACTATATGTATATAATAATTAATAATTATATATGTTGTCCATTAAAATTATATAGCAACTATAAAACCTTTAGTAATACATGTAGCAATAATTATCATACACAATTATCACTAAAAATGTATATTCAAATGAAAATAAAATTTTATCACTGTTTATCAATTTTTAGCATTAAAACTCAGTAAAAAACTCTATTTTATAATGTATTTTATATTGTTAATAGAATGAATAAATTAGAGAAGGCCTACTTAAAAAAGTTTTTTAAAGAATTTCAAATGATAGGGAGAGCCGTGGCCCCTGCCGCCCCCCTCAGTTCCGCCACTGATTCTCTGATGGTTACGGGGCCGGGCGGAGTTTTTGCAAGCGATGGACCCGTCGATCGGTCCATCCCATGAAAGCTGGCGTGGCAAGCGATCCACGGATGCTTAACGACGACTCAGATCGGCGCCGGTGGCTCGGACGCCGTGCTTTGTGTCTTTTTGCCTTTACTTGGGTCGACGCCGCTGCACCAGCAACTATCTCCCGCTTTATTTGGCCTCCATTGGCGCAAGTGTTATTTGCTGCGATCCAATCAGCAACGATGGAATGCCTATTTCCTGCAGCAGTGACAACGAAGTGAGCTGCTGGTACATGCTGCCGTGCCGCCGCACGTGCGTGTCGCCGTCTCATTTCCTCGCTCCTGGCAAGTTGCAGTCAGACAGTGGTATTATCGGATCAGAATAACTGCAAGTTTCGCTGCTGAATGAATTTGCTCCAATAGCAGTGACGGCATCACCAAACCATATGGAGTAGTATATTATACATGCTGATGAGAACCATATCACATGACCATTTAAATAGAGATCAGTATAATCGACGCATCTCGATGAGCACTGACCTAACGAGATAAAACCTGCAAGCAATGTCCAATGCAAAGCAGTTTTGGAGGAAAAGATCCGATTAAACTGACTGCTTCAGTCCAGTAGTTGCTAACTGTCTGCGAGCGGCATTGTTTCCTATGTTCCCCCACAAGAACCCAGGTGCGCAACGCAACATGGCATTATTAAACCTGGAGTACCCCCAATAATCTCGCATTGAGATCCCCCAACTCAAACCAAGGGTTACAATACGCGGTGCAACCATTATAGGGCGCAGGGAAGAAACGGTTGTTTATACAGATCCAAGCTGCTGCTTTTGCGCCTTTGCGTGGACGCATATTTTATCTGGCACCAAAGGGCTTGGAGCGAGGAAAGGACTGGCTTCAATCCGTGCGTGCGTGCCCTTGGTTCAAGGGACACACCGGCCGGCGATCGAGACCCTCACATGGTTCCCAGGTGGAGAGATCTATCCGGTATCAATGATTCACCGTAAACAACTCGTCGACGCAAAGTTTGCATAAACTAATCTGATTCGTTTTACCACCCCCCCCCCCCCCCCCAAGTCTTCATTCGCAAAGTCTTATCTTACTTGCAAGAGTAGCTGTAATGGTAAAAGTAGATGGTCTGGCAACCTATATAATGCAGGAGTTTGAGAGAGAGATGGACAAAGCATGGAAAGTCATGTGGTGACTGGTCGTGGATGCACAAATTATGTGTAAAGGAATCTGATGGTTGATAAGGGAGTTGGAATCCAGTAAAGCCGTGATGCTTTTTCGCGCAGCATCTTGCTCACCACTACCTGACCTGGCCCTAAGCTCCCTCGGCGCGGCTACAGCGCGGCAAATAGCCAGAAAAAGGTCTTTGACGTTTGACAAGTGCCCTCGCCACCCTTTCTTATGTGGAAAGCAGGGGAGTCCGGGCTCATGATTGGCGCCGGGGTTAAAATAACCAAGCCTAACTCGATGGGTACTCCTAGATGGCCCCCATTATTGGCTCCATCGGGTCCGGTCTAAAGTTGGGTCCGTCTCGTCGCGCTGCCGGAGTGGCTCGTCCCTGAATCTGATGAGCGCAGCCCAACCGGAAGGCATGTAGGAGTACTCCTACTAAAGTGCAAGGGCTCCCGAGAATCTAATGCCTGCTTGCCTGCCAATCATGGAGCTAATCTAGGCCATTTCTGGTGCGAGCGAAGCAAAGAGGAGCAGCTAATCACGCCCTCCCCGGATCTTTATCCTCCCGTCCATGCGGACCGGCCAGACAGGCAGACACCCGCCTCCGCCTTCCCTGTTTGTAAACAGCTACCGCCACTAGTAGTAGTAGCAGTTTCGCCTTTCCGATCTCTGAACGCATTGGTCGCCAGGACTCCTATAGCCAGTAGGTCAGGCTCGTAGCCTTGCCGGTCGCACAAATTCGTTGTCCGAGGCCCGCAGGCACGCACGCGCACACACGGCCGGGCGTAGCACGTAGGAGTAGCTCAAATCTTTCGCGACGAGTTTAGTAGAAAATTATTCATCCGCCAACCAATGAAGGGATGATGCGAATGCCCTTTGCTTGCAAGCATCCCACTGTTCGGCCTGCACGCGCGCCCGCGGGCGAGCGAGCGAGTGGCATCCCGGTGCCGGGGCCTCGACACGGCGGCCGCTGCGAATACTAGGTAGGAGTAGCTTTTCCACGGTCCGGTGGATGCATCCATTGGCGGGGCGGGGATAGGTTAGGTTCCGTTACGTTCGGTCCGGCCCGTTCAGTCTCGCGGCGTGGGTTCCGAGACGCTACCACACAGAGGCCGCCTCTGCTCATGTGGCCTCTGTCACGTAGGAGTATGTTCGCATGCTCGCCAGCGTTCCGTGCCGGGGGTCGCCCGTGCGTGTCCGCTCGACGTGTCGCCTCCGCCGCGGCGGCTGCGGGTGGACGCGTGACGAACGACGCCCCGAGCGTCTGGGAAGCGCTCGCGGCGGTCGCAAGTTTGCCGTGCCTGCGCGGCTCTTATATCACCGATTTACGACGATCCATGCGTCGCATAATGCGCCAAGCGCGATTTTGAAAAACGCGTTGCTTAATGTGGAAAATCCAGACGCGGCCAGCGCAGCGCGATCAGCCGATGCGATCGCGCGCCCGTGCGTCCGAGATGCGGCCGGCAAATTTTTTATCTGCGTGCGCCGTGTGCGGATAAGTTTTGGGGGACGACGACGACGGTTTGGTGTTGATGGATCGCGCGGATCAACGTGCGGACATGTTGGGCTGCTTCGAGCTAACAACCATGTGCCATGTGCTTCATCCAGCAGTTAGCAAGCAGGTTTATCCACCTACCTGGCCAACTGATGTGCGCCGTGCGTGGTTATTCCTCCAACTGATCGATTAATCGCAGCAGCTGCTACGTTCATCACGCGTCCACGTACAGGAAAATACTGGCATTTATCAACTGATGTCGACATTTCTCTCGCTTTTTCGTGGGGGTTAAGAAGCAGTGGCAGACTACGCGACGACTACCAGAAAGACTGAACAATCACAGGAGCACAGGTACTTGCTATATACCAAGCTCACTTGTAATGCACAAACGACGACTGGCCACAGGTCAATCAAATTAGCGGCTGCCGCTTGCAAATATCTCTACGGGACAAGGTATAATCAAATTTTAGAACAGACAGCGAAACCACTACTAGGTCAACTGTCAGAATCCTATGATTTGATTTCAAGCGAATAGTTAAGGGACCTGATTGGCACTCGCGACCTGCTTCAAGTTAGTTTACTCGGTCGATCGAACAGCGATCATTATGGTGCGGTCTCTTTCGGAGCGGTTAATCCGTCGCTACACCAGTTCATATCTCGAGTCCATTTCTGGGTCTTTGTTACTACCATGGATGATGCGACAGGGCCTGATGAGAAAAATGCAGCACTTATATTATCATATACACACACAGCTGATCACGGAGTGATAAATCGTGAAGGCTGGAAAAAAGACTAAAGGAAACTGACAATGATGCCACGCTAAAGAATACGATTGCGGCGAGCAAGAAATCGCAGGAAGCGTCACGGTCCTGACTGTGCTCGATGTCAACCCCGTCCTGTCCTTCTCAGCGCCGCGCACTCGCGAACCATCCGACCTGGCGCCGCATGGGAAAGTAAACAACCAATCACGAGTGGTTGGAGTTCTCTTGTCCAACTGAAACACTATGGAACAAGTGTGCAATTAGTTACTGGTTTCAGCATCAGCTAACCAAACATATTTCTTATGGTTACTGATGAAGAATATCAGGTTGATGGGGGAGGAGGATCAAAGCACATGCGCAAATTGATGCACGTGTGAGTTGCTACCAAACACGAAAGACATGATGGTCGGCCGTCTGCCTGAGATTGGAGTTCATATCGATTTCAGTTTGACTTGGGAGTGTTTGTGTCTCGGAGAATTTCTTTCTTTTACCTGAACCCCGAAATCATTGGTCGGCCTATGTTGTAAGGCCCACATAGTATCTGTTGGTAAATGAAGCCTGGTTAATGGTTGCAGGCTTGGACTTTGCACAAAGCCTGGCCTAATTCAGTGGGCCTGAATATGTTGGGCCTGTACAGTAACGGTCCAATTAGGTTTCCGATCACGCACGGACAGAGACACTCCTCCAGGAACCAGGATTAATCCTTGTTCCTTGACAACCAGCCTCGACCGTTGATTTATCATCTAACGGGGAGCGGCGCGTCGTGAGTACACGTACAGCCTTTGCAGCGGAGGGCTACCACGAAACACGGAGCAGGAAGTAAAGAAAAAAAAAAAAAACACAGAAACACCGGCAATGAGCTTAGCGCTTCTGGAAGGCTACTCCTCCGCCGAGGACGACGAGCCCGCCGCCGGCACCGGCCCCGAGCTCAGCGAATCCGGCGACTCGTCAGCCGAGGAAGCCGGATCCGACGGGGATGAGGCGTCCGCTGCTCCGAAGCCAGCCTCCAAGCCGCGCCGCCGCACAAACCCTAAGAGGGGAGATACCGACGGCGGTGGGGATTCCTCGCTGCCGTCGGCGCTAGAGGCATTCGCCGACGTCTCAGGCCCGCCTGAGTTTCTGAGGCACAGGGTCACTGAGCCCGAGGAGGCCACGGAGGCGCTTGGCGTGCTTGACCGCCGCACGAAAGAGAGCAAGCAGCCGCCTCCGGGTAAGTTGTTTTGACTACCAGTTGAAGGTGTCTAATGATATTATCCGGCGTCGGATCAGCTTTAGTGTATATGTGTTCTGGATACTCGAATCGACAAATTCGCGTGGTGGATAGATAAAGCGAGTAATCGATGGTTACGTATGTAGTTTCAGATCGCCCATTGTTAGAGCATTGGAGACAGCATATAGATTTCGTTGTTGTAGTTACGAATTACTAGCTCAAAAGATACGGGCCCAACACCCTTAGTGGTATTTAATCTGCAGTTGATTATGAAATTCATTGGTGGAACTTGAATAGCAATTATGAAGGGCATGTTCAACGGATTGTTTATTAGTCCTGTCTGCAGTAGATAGTTTATTTTTTATGAATATTTTTTTTTAATGGTACTATGAATACATCATCAAGGGTTTTGACTATTGACAGAATAGAACCTTTGTGCTCAGATAGCTAGCTCTGATGCGATAGGGTCAGCTTAGTGTTCAGATATCTTCAATTGCAGGGTTTATATCTTTTGGACCATTAGGTGTTATACTTTGAAAGTTGGTCGATTCGGTTAAGAATGTTACATTATGCTTGTTTGGGGTTTAAATTAGATTAAATTCTGTCTAAACTTCAGAAATGCTATTGAAGTAGTTAATTGCACGGGATCAGTCGATAAATTATACATAGGTGGAATTGCTGCTAAAACCAATAAACATCTCTGACTTATAGCATCATATAATAAGATGTTGAGGAAGTAGGGTATTGCATTTGGTATCATGTTTCTTTTCCTTAGATTTCTTGTGAGTTAATATATGAATCCTTTTAAAATAAACCAAGCGATGTTGTTTTACCTCCTAGGAGGTAAGCCACGAATTCGATCTCAGCCGTTGATTTATATAAGGAAATATGCCCTTGATTACCGTCACCTGCCAAAACTCACTAATAACTTTCCAAATCGAATTATTCATCAATTAATAATTATTAAAGAACTTTTACCTTCTAAGAGGTAAAAGAACAATTTAAGTCTCGAGATCAGCGTAAATGAACGGTCTATATTCATTTGGGTCTATTTTAAAATCTGCCTAATATATTTAAAAGCTGAGATTGTCAAGATGCAATACTCCAGTATGTACTCTGTCAAGTGTTTAGTTAGTTTTTATCTAAGTATGCAATATTTCTGAGCTTTCTTGATAAGAAAATAGTAAGGATCAGATGTTCCAGCATCAGACAGTGTTCAAACATATGCACATGTCGTATGTCAGATTATCATTTCAGATATACGAAGGTTTATCCCGTGTGATCTTCTAACTATAAAACTGGCTTCAGGTTCCGTTGTGGTGGCAAAACCGCAGTTGGTTGCCATTCGAGAACGAGTTACTACAAATAGTGCCAACCCTTCAGGGTCAGTGACATCTAATTCCGTTGATGGGAAAAGAGTTATAGGTGCTTCAAACCCTGGGCCAGAAGATGCGGCTGACCTTTTGAGGTAATAATTGTTGATTTTCATTTCAAAATGAAATATCAAGACCAGAGCATCTTGTGCATCTTCCCTGACTTTTGTATTATCTATGAAAATGTTCATGGTAGCTTGCAGTGATGTTAACTGAGTTCTTTTCAATACCTAGGATGTGTATCCAATGTGGTGTGCCAAAAACATATTCACATTCTCGAGGTATGGTTTGCCCTCAATGTGGCGATAGAACAGCAGAGACAAAGGAACCAGAGAAGAAGAAGGGCTCCACTATTAAAGACAAGGAGAAGATCAAGCGGATGAGGGGGCAATCCTCGCACGCTTCCTGGAAGAGTGAAACCGAGATGGCTCTTCGACAACAGTTCGACTGAGAACAGTAATTAGTATGGCCTTTTTAGCTGGAATGCTAAGTAAACTGAACACTGGGGAATCCTTTGTATTCCTGTGCACCTAGGGCCTTATGATGTCTTTGTGCCTCACTCTGTTCCATGTTAGTCAGACGCATATCCTTATGTTTGCTGTATCTGCAATTTTCTGCCAGGAACGATTTTGCTTGCTAAGTTATGGAAATTAAATGTGGGAAATCAGTTAGTGCAGTGAAGGGGGTTTATTTAGAGCCAGCTGAGCCAGGCACGGTTGTTGGCATGGTGTGGTGAACCAGTGATTGTTGTCAACTCGTCGCTTCGTCCGTCCTGAGAACGAGCAGGACGATGTTGGCAGAAGGTGGCCACGGCCAGTCCAAGGCGTGAACCGCAGTTTGCTCTTGCTTGCGGCACAGTGAATTGACATAGCGGCTGTTCCTTATTGCTCGGTGCCTTCCGGTGCCGGCGTACGGTACAGTAGCGCCGGCGAGGGAAGAATGAACGGTTTCCGGTTCCTTCGTGTGCTGCTATGGTAAATGCCCAGGTGGCTCTGTATCGGATTCCCTTTCGTGTCCATAGAAGAGAAGATAGTAGATGCATGCCACTCCGCAACGACCACAACAATGTTTTGGCTGGTTTCAGCCGGTGCGGTGCTGCCAGGTGTAATAAAATTTGGGCAGAGCAGGTGAGATGGCCCTGTCGGCGATGATTTTTGCCTTTGAAAACACCTCGGTCGCTCTGTCCGTCCATGCCAAATGGGGCAATTCAGATCAGATCGGTGTCACGGTGACGGCTAGGTCCCATGACACATCAACTGCGACCGTTCTATATGATCCACATCCACTCCCTCGATCCCTCCGCAAGACCGCAACTCACACTCATCACCCAGCCACCCCACTACCTGGTCCTGATTGGGTTCGGATCCATGGCCAATCTCGCCGTCCTCCTCCTCGCCGTGGCGGCCTCCGCCGCCGCCTTGGTGCATGGCCGCGAGCTCCCCACTCGCATCAAGGTAACCTGATCGCCCACCTCCCTCAGTTAACTTCGCAAAAACATGCAGGATCACTTGTCGGTAGATTAAGATCCTCTGTATTTCTGATCGCAGCTGATCAGAGGGGCGGACGCCGGCGCGCTGGGAGGCGACAGCCTGGAGTGCGTGTACACGGTGTACATCCGGACGGGGTCGATCTGGAAAGCCGGGACGGACTCGAATGTGACGCTGGAGCTGGCCGGCGCGGACGGCAACGGCGTGGGCATCACGGACCTGCCGTCGTGGGGCGGGCTGATGGGGCAGGGCCACTCCTACTTCGAGCGCGGCAACCTCGACATCTTCAGCGGCCGCGGGCCGTGCATGGCGAAGCCGCCGTGCTGGATGCGCGTGGCCTCCGATGGCACGGGCCCGCACCACGGGTGGTACTGCAACTACGTCGAGATCACCGTCACGGGCCCGCACAAGGGCTGCGCGCAGCAGCTGTTCACCGTCGAGCAGTGGCTGGCCACCGACGCGCCGCCGTACAAGCTCGACGCCGTCGTCGACAACTGCGCCGGCCCCGGCGCCGCCTCGGCGTGACGCGCCAGGGCCACGCAGAGGATAGTGTTCGCACGCACATGGCCGCGGTCGGCCACGAGTCGTTGGTTGCCTCGTTGTACAGTAGTACCCCGTACGAAATAAACGCTGGCCGTACGTGGCGCCTCGTGATCCGCTTGGACCACGATGCACTGATGCACAGTGAGGATGTGGTCACTGCTAAAGTCTTCGAATAATCGGGACTCGTCTCGTGTGATGAGTCGCGAGTAGCCTATGAGGTGGTTTTGTGGAATGCTTTGTTTGATAATGTCGATCCATGCCTTGAAAAAAAATTAGAAGTGGTAATCCGCGTCATCGTGCGCGTTTGATCCAGGAGCTTCCTACTCTTCGACAACAACCGAAATATCTAGATATATCCTGCCTCTATCACACACTCTCTCTGTATTATTTGTTTTATTCATTTTTTTTATAAATTTTAGATATTTTGATATAATTTGATTTATTATTAGAGTTATTTGAATTATAATTTAAAATTTTATATATTTAAACAATTTTTTTAATAAAATGAATAGTCAAAATTTATTGTAAAAGTGCATAGAGAGAGTAGCAATGATCTTGATTTGAGCCCTTGTTTTTATTCTAATCACTACGTGGGCGAGGGTTAGCTTGCGGAAGCCTGTGTACATTAACAATCCCGTTTAGATGTTCTGTTGTACATTCGCAAGCCCAAATCGATAAAGAGGTCCGGCCCAGATCATTTCTTCGCAATTCTTACACCGATTATTCAGCATCAGAGGACTGAAACAACAAAGCAGATCTTTAATGAATGCCTAGTAACCAAATGAATCTGGAAAATTTTCAATAACCTTGAGGAGCTATGTGTCAGGTGCTTCGAGCTAAGTACATCAGAACTGGAAGTCTCTTTACCTCGAATTCAGCTAATGACTCAGTTTTGGAAAGGACTCTACAAAGTTAATCACTTGTTTAAATGGGGAGCTGTTCACAGAGTAGGAGATGGCCATACTACTATGTTTTGGCATGATATCTGGTTGGGAGAAGTGCCACTTCGAATTCAATTCCTGAGACTATGATATTTGTGAAGACAGGAAGATAACGATGGAATCGTATATGTCCTCTGGATGGTAGATTTTCTTTAGAAGGATGCTAGGCAATGAGGAAGTGGCTAAGTGGAATGAACTATTAAGCAAACTTCAAAGCTCTATCCCTTACGGCAGGAAAGATGTGGTAGAGTGGGTCTTAACAAAGAACAAGTGTTTTACAACCCAGTCTTTATACAAGTTCCTGACTAATACAGGATTCACAAACAAGTTAACAGCCTTGATTTGATCTTGCAAAGTACCCATGAAGATTAAGATTTTCCTGTGGCAGATCTTCCAGTATAAGATCCCTGCCAAACAACAACTGAAAACTAAGAATTAGAAAGGGAGTGAAAACTGCTCTTTATGTGATAGATTGGAAACTGTCAATCATATTTTATTTAGCTGCGCCTTGGCGATATTCGTTTGGAGCTTTGTCAGAGAAGCGCTGGGATGGAGAACCTATCCGAGGTCTTTACGAGAATTTGAGTTGGGTTGGCTGAAGTCGAGAGGGGGTAACAGGCTTAGCCCTCAGGATTCTGTGATTCTCTTTGCAGGTCTTGCTTGGGCGATCTGAAAGACCCGTAACAAGATGACTTTGATGTGGATCTTCCCTAACAAACCATTGGATGTGATTCTAATTGATTTGTCCTTTATACAGCAATGGTCGCTACTTCTGAAGGATAAGCATTGCGAGCGGATGAAGCAACTTACCAAAGACATAGTGTTCAAAGCTAGTAACTTTGTTCCAAGCAATTATGTGTCGGATGTAGGTGTGCTGTAATAAGTAGTAAGAAGTTTGATCCTGGTTTTAGTGTCGGTTTTGTTTCTCTCTCTGTAAGTTGGTAACCCCAGCAGACGTGGTTGTTTGTACTGTGACATTGCTTTTTTGAAAAGCAAGGCTTTATGCCTTTTGTCTAAAAAAAAACAAAGCAGCTAAAATACTTCTAAAGTCTCTTTTGGAACATGGAAAATCGTTTCTTTTTTATGTTTTCTGTAAAATTAAACTAATTTCTATAAAATTTCTATATAATTTATTAAAATTTCTATGTTCTAAAGGAGGTCAGGTGGTGTTTAGGTAATGAGAAATGAGGAGTGGGTTTGGGATTGAGAAATAAATGAAAGGCTAAGATGAAGTGAAATGGATAAATGAATGGTCTAGATTTTACTTTAATATTTTCTTATTCCAAACCAAATTTCATTTCCGTAATGCCAAACGGCACCTAAGTGGACACTGAACCCAGCCACCACTCGAACTCTCAAGTGCACCTCCCTTTTCATAATTGCGCCCGTTCTTCTTAATTTTTTTTTATAAAAAAAACACAACTCCCTCTTCCATCTTTACGCATCACGACGGGCGCGGCGCCCGCTCGATCGATCATCCATCAAGCAAGTGCCGCGCACCACCAACCCATCCCTTATCATTGGCACACAGCTAAACAATTACGGCCGGCAAAGCATCGGCATGATTTGGTGGCGCTAATCGTACAAGTTGATCATCATTAGGTGTATTTTTTTCATCTGCTGGAGAGCCGATTAACAAACGGAACGATAAAAAATAGCGTTTTTGGAAGAGTGCCTTTGTCGTTGATCGCTTGGTTCGGCTTTGAAGGTCCTATGCTAAACGGCAATCATGGTGCTGGATTTCTATACTCACAAAAACTGAAGGATATCTTCTGATGAAAAACTTCACTCCCGCATGACAATTTTGCGATTCGGCGCGGCGCCACCTCCCTGCACTCAGAGGCCGTCGCCGTCAGGAGGTGCTGGACGGCGGATCAGGTTATGGGGTTTATGGATCAGGTTATGGGGTTTATGCATGGACCACAGTATGGTGGAGAAAGAACTGTAGGTGAGTACTACTACTGTGTGCAGTACTGCATTGCTAGGATTATTTTGGAGAGGCTTTTCTAAGAGAAGATGATCACAGGTACAATAATACTCGCTCCGTTCTTTAATTAATATCGGTCGTTGTTGATTTTTAAATTCAACTTTAATCATTCGTCTTATTTAAATTTTTGATAAATTTTATATATTTTGATATAATTTAATTTTATCATTAGAGTTATTTGAATCACAACTTCAAATTTTATACATTCGAGTAAATTTTTTAATAAAACAAATGGTCAAAATTAAATTTAAAAATCAACGACGACATTAATTAAAAAACGGAGGGAGCATATACTCTTCAAAAAGAATGTCTTATTTATTAAATTTGCGGTGATGAACAATGCACATGGGCATAAATACGAATGCAACACGACATAAATAAATTTTTTTATTGAATCAAGCTAAGCTAAATTAAAGGTGATAGATCATGGTATACGAATACGATAGTAACTAAGCTTCAAACACGGTCTAGATTATACTGAGCTTTAAGAAGGGTTAGGACCACAGTATCATGCCCGTGATCAACGACTTCAATCAGTCCCCCCCCAGCTTAATTCAATAGTTTAGCCTAATCACTACGGTAACGCGAGAGCGGAACGCCACTCAGATCTCATGGCAGACGTGGCGTACCAGCATGCTACTGTTACCACCACAATCACCATGGCAACTGCACGCGCAGCTCCTATAAAGACGACGCCATGTAGCTGTGTTTGTGTGTGCGCGCGCGCGCGTATGCTGGCTTGTGCCTTTCTGCATGATGTGCTTAGTTTTCTAATCGCTACCACCACCAACTGAAAGCCGGAAGCCTCCTGCTCTTTAACTACCGACTGCAAGCAGATCATCAGTTCATCACACACAGACGCAGCACGATGCTTCACAGGAGAAGACACTCGATCGGAGCAGAGAGCTCGGATCGAGCTCGCCGAGCTGTCGCGACGAAAGGCGGGAGAGGGAGCAACGGCGCGGTCACCGACCTGCTCGTCTGCTTTCCGTCGCGGGCGCATCTCGCCCTGATGCCGCCCAAGGCCATCTGCAGCCCGTCGCGGCCGTCCGCGTCGGAGCCGGTCAAGCGCCGGCGCAGCACGAGCCGCGCCACGCCGCTGCCGCCCAGCGCGCTTGGCAGGGCGGCCCGGAACCCGAGCCGCCGCGCCGTGGATGTGGATGCCCCCGTGGACGATGAGCCGACGTCGCCAAAGGTGACGTGCGTTGGGCAGATCAAGGCCCGGCCGTCCAAGACGAAGGGGCGCCTCGGCGACGGTGAAGGCAGGAAGCGCAAGAAGGGTACCTGGCTGCAGGCTATGGGGATCAAGAAGGACGCCGTGGCGTTCTTGGACGCGCTGCACGGTGCCTTTCGGTTCAACGTTCGCGGCTGCTTCGGCAGCTTCTCAGGCGCGGTTGTATACACTTCCGGTGAGGACGACGATGATGAACAGGAGGAGGAGGAGCTTGCCGAGAAGGAAACCAACCACGACGCGGCATTGGCCAGGTGGTTCATGGTGTTGGAGGAACGCAAAAAGCTGTCCAGAAAGAAGCAGGAAGTGGACAAGGAGGAAGAAGAGGTTCCACCGGCGAACGCGCTGATGCTGATGCGGTGCCGGTCAGCGCCGGCAAAGGGATTGGCGAGGAGGTTAGGAGGAGAGGCAGAGGAGGAGGATAAGGATGTGAAGAACGCCAAGAAGACTCCAGAGGAAGACGAGGAGAAAGAGGAGGGCCTGGTGCTCATGGCCTACTCACCGGACTTCTTCAAAGTGTCCCTTGACATCGCCAAGGAGACTTGGATAGTCGGCGGCGACGAAGCCATACTGCATTGCCGGAGCTGGAAGAGGTGATAACGAGAATCATTCTACAAGGAAAGTATGTGTTTTCTTTTAATTTTTATTACTTGTTTACCTTTATCTCTTAATTTTGAATTGATAGAATCAGTACTCTATTGCATACGGCTCGTGTGAAGGGTTTGATCAGCACGCAGCAGAATTGAGTTTTTTCAAGACCACTCTATGGTCTGCAAACCAAAACATGCTCTGTAAATAGTGCTGCAGTGTCCCTTGTTAAATGTTACTACGTGATGTGAGATTGTATAGTTATATACTCTATGATGATGAGCTTTGCAGCTCTTTTCTTGCTAATAGCAGTTTTTGCATTTGACTATTTGAGCAATCCTTCTGTATTCTTCCGATAGGCGCATATCCACCAATCCTGGGTCCGAAGCCACACACCAGCATCGACACAACCAAATACTCAAACGAATTGACTAACCACAAATCACAATGGAGCAAGTATTATGTACAGTTCCATTACTTAACCCTCTTTATACTACGGTATATGGGGAACAAAAAAGTGTACTGATATGACATTACAAACTGCGCATTTGCGCGTGAAGACTTGTTTTGTCCAACGCCTGTCCTCTTCAGAACTTGTAGCTGATTTCTCCGGGAGACGATAGAATTAAGAAACCTACAAAGAATAACAGATTGTGTCCTGATCAACATGCTGATCCTTTGTTCTAAAAATACGACGAGCATGAGAAGGAAATCTGCCTAATTTGCAAATCAGTGCTGATTTCTTTGCCTACGAGTGGCCATATATTGCTGTTCCAACAGTCTAACTCCAAAGTTGTAAAAGTCAAGTTAGACAACTAAAAGTTTGTTGGGACCAACAGTGATGGTATCATTGCTCAATTCATTAATCTTATTCTACAGATGGTTTTAAACGTACCCCCAGTTTAAGTTCAGAACAGAGAACGCAAGCTGGAAAAAACTTAACGAGTGATTGTAGTTACATGACGTCAACGCTGAAATCTTTCAGCTGCGCCCACATTCCTTTGGCTCTTGAGCTTGGCTTGGACCTCAGAAAGAGCCTTCTGCACGTCCTCATTCTCCGGGAGCTCTTGGACCAGCACCTGGTAATCTCTCGAGGATGCTTCCCACCTCTCCAGCTGAATACGGGACGGCAAAATAAGATCATGCATTTGGTGAGAATTTTTCTGCACGGGAGTCTGCACGGACACAGAGACACAGACGAGAGCAGGGGGTAAAAAAAAAGATGCACCTTGACGTTGCAGTCGGCCCTCCTGAGCCGCGCCTTGCTGTACGCCGGGCGCACGACGAGCGCGCCGCTGCAGTCCTCGACGGCCTTCTCGTGCCGCCCGAGCTTCGCGTGGCAGGCCGCGCGGTTGCAGAGCAGCACGGCGTTGCCGGCCTCCCTCTCCAGGCCCTCGCCGTACGCGGCGCACGCCTCGGCGAACTTGGCCGCCTTGAAGAGATCGTTGCCGCGGAGCCGCGCCGCGGTCGCCTCCTTGGCCCTCCGGTGCACGTTCGCGACCTCTCGGTTGCTCGGGTCCAGTTGGCACGCCGTTTGCGCCGTCGCCACCGCGTCCTCGAACCTTTCGTGGGCACGATCACACAGACATACGCGTCAGACACGCTGTTTCTTTTTGGCTGAGAAATGCATCTCCAAATGGGGACTGGGGCGTGGCATTTTTGCTGCTCTCATGCAATGTTTGCTTGGAATGGGAACGAACCTTCCTGCTGCCATGTCGACCTGAGCTCGGACAATGAGAACGTAAGCGTGGCCGATGGTGCCGAACAACTTGGTCGACTCGTCGACGCCGAACCTGGGAGCGCTGGGGCCGTTGAACACCGCGTCCGCTTCGTCGTGCCGTTGAAGCCTCAGCAGCGCCTCGGCATGCAACGCAATCACCTGGACAGAGTTCGTTACGACAGCAGACGAACGATACGCATCAGGCCATGGCGTCAAAGCGCGCGCTAACCATACGTGCCATGTTTCGATGGGATCGGGCGCTGACCTGTGGAGCGCAGTCCGCGCCGTCGGACACGGCGGCCTGCGATTGCTGCAGCACCGTGATCCAGTCCCGGAGCTTACGCGCTTCGTTACACTTGGCTATGCGGGTCTTCACCGACTGCGCGCGCGAAACGTCTGCGACCGTGGATTCCTTGCGGGATTGCTTGAAGTGGTGGATGGCCTTGTCAGGTTCTCCTAATCTGAAAATGCAGCATGTTGTCATAAATAGTTTGACGATAGTGATGTTTCATCTTTTATGTATACGAAACAGTGCTACTTCATGAACACATTTTTGGTAAACGTACTGAGACCACCATAATCCCGTATGAACTACGGAGTACAGCGGAAATCGATTGCTAATTCTTAATGCTTGGCATCTGATGCCTAGTGTAGTTCCAAAAAAAAATGACTGTTTAGAGCGTAGAAAAATGAAGGTAGACTTGTTCAGACAGCTTTCAGTTACTGCAATCATTAACTTGAAAAGAATGGGTAACCATGCTTGTTGAGGAAGTAATTGTCTATTGCAAGCACCAATCATCAACGTGAAGCTCACAATTTGGCTAGCAGCATAATGTAACGTTGAAGTTTTTGTTTGACCTGCTAATCCAATGATCTAACTTTCAACGTTTCAAAAGAGCACATGTTGATTTAAAGTTAAGGCGTGTATTCTTCATCAAGAGGTTGTTGCATTTCTTATTTAGAAAAGCTAAAGCCATCCAAGAACGGATAGCGACCGCTGTTCCAGCACCATCTTGAATAGACCATCCTAAGAGAAAAGCTATAATGCTGATGCAGAGCAGCCACTGCACTGCATTATCGAATCCTCCATTATTATTTTAGTTAAATGCTATCAGCTGGTTAGTAGTTAGCTGAATCCTGATTTGATCGATTTCATTAAAAAGGTTGGTATACATTTCATCGAAACCATTGTTAGTTCAACTAAACGTGGCCTGCATCTTACTCCGTATTTTGTAGTGCTCGTCAATAAGAATAGGAGGAACTAATGAACAACCGAATTTCAGTTTTGGATACTACACAAGGTCAAATGCTACAATACAGAAAACTATACGCTGGAGTACCTTGTCAATGGCCCCTGAATGCAACGTGCAAACAAGAATCAACAACCAATTGTCACGCACAAATGGAGAGAGAAAAATAAGCACCTATGCCGCAGATTATAAGTCTATATTGGAGTACTAAGAAAAGTTAGACTCCCGCATTATGCTAGAACATTCCTTGGTAGAAAATAAAATGATTCTAGAAAATTTGTGGCGACAATTATAGTATATACTAGTGGATAAAATCGGGAATGTTGCACGCAGGGTTAAGATATAATTTGACGATGGCCTCGATTATCCTGGGAGAGGATGGCAGAATTTCGATGCATTTCCATGTGAAATTTGACATACCTGAGATACAAGCCACCGAGCCGGTTGTGCGCGCGATCGTACGACGGGTCGATCCGGACGGCCTCCTTGCAGTCGCCGACGGCCTCGATGAGCCGGCCAAGCGCGGCGAGCGCGGCCGCCTTGTTGCTCCAGTAGATCGGCCGCCTTGCGTCCATCATGATGGCCTGGTCGTAGAGCGCCACCGCCTCCGCATAATGCCCTTGCCGGTACTCCTCGTTGCCGAGCTCCTTGAGCTTCTCGGGGTCCGTCCGGTGCGACAGCGCCCGGCACAGATCGCCCGCCGGCTTCGCGTCCTTGACGATGTTCCCCATACCCGAGTACGCGTACCCGTTGGGCGCCTTCCGCTCGTTCGCCGCCTTGGCGTTGCGTTCCACCGCACTGCGCGCTGTCGCGCCGCCGGCGCCGGCGTTGAGGTTCCCGAGGTTACGGTGCAGCATCATGTTGCCGGACGTGGCGCGCACGAACTTCGTCGTGCCCTTGACCTTCTGGTGGTCGAGGATCATCTTGTCCAGCTCCGCGGCCATGCCCGTGTACTCCGCCGCCGGCTTCGCACCGGCGACGCCGTTCGTGGCCCTGCTCCTGTCGCTCGCGGGCTGCCCCGCGCGGGCGTTCTGCGCCGCCACGGGCAAGGGGCCTTTGTGGCGACGCACCAGGGAGGATTCCTGGTGCACGGCGGCCTTCCTATGCGCACGGTTCACCTGCGGCGCCTTGAGCGTGGTCGGGGACTGGGGTGCCTCCGACCTGGCGTCGGACCCGGAGGCGACCGACTGGTCCCCGTTGACCCGGCCGAAGGAGGACATGGAGGTGGACCGGCGGCGGCCGAACATGTTGCTGTAGATGCCGAACATGCCGCAGCCGGACGGTGGGTCGCGCGCCTCCGTCATGGCGATCGGCCGCGGCGGCAGCGACGTGCTCCCGGCACGGACCCGCGCGCGCTCCGCGAGCGGTCGCGACGTGCGCGTGGGGTGGAGGGAATGGCCAGGCGCAGCGAAGAAGTGGGGAGGAGGTTGTGGCCGTTGGCTCCTGGTTGGCAACGAGCGACGGGTCGTGGTGCAGCGGGCTTCGTTCGGGGTGGGAAACGGGAGCACGGGCCACGGGGATTTTAAACTGCGGATATCGCACGGGGCCCTGTTGTGTGAGTTCTCTGTTTCTTCTTCTATTCGCCCTTTTTTATGTCTTCCTAGCCATGGCCATTGGTTTCTTCGTATTCGTGGTGTGAACTGCTTTGGTTAGGTCCAATGTCTTTGGCTTTAGTTATCGTGGTACCGTGTTCAAGGTTGAGTTCTCAATTTTCTTCTTTCTTTTTGCAGGAAAAAATGTACCATGAGTGGCACAGCTGGTTTCACAAAAAAAAAAATATATATTAAACGAGGAAATATGACTTGATAATAGCTAATAGTAGGTCCGGCAATGAACTGCGACTCGTTTGCCGAAGCTGGTAACAGCTGGCCGAATTTGTGTTTCGTCCCAACAAATATATGAGCCGAGACATGTCGCATGCCTTCCTGGCTATTATTGCTAGTCGATGCACGTCCGAAAGAAAATATCCTGGCTATCAGCCTGTCGCCAACACGATATATAATTCCTTCTCCCCGGACCTGTGAAAATACAGTACTCCAGGATATGCCTTGTTGCGCACAAGCTGGGTAACAAGGGGTGCCGTTGACATCGCAGCGCGTTGGCGCTGGGACAAGACCGGAATAGGGTGGGAACCGGAGACTGCCGGACACGGTCGCACGATGGACCGAGGTCGTGCCTTGGGTTGGGGGTTGGGGGTTGGGTGGTGGGACATTTCCAACAGCTCCATTATTCTTCGTGTTGTGCTCGTGCCTACGTGCACCGACCCGGCCGGTTCCCCTCTCCCGAAACTTGTTGGACGTGCGAAACAAGGACCGCAGCGGCCGCAGCAATCAGCGTGTGATGAACAGTCCCCGGTCGAATTGCCGGCGAAGCGTGCGTGCTGGTCTCCCGTCGTTTTTGGCTCGATTCGTGACGTGACACGGGCATGCGCGTGGTCAACCGCCATCTCCTTCGCCGAATCAGGTTCCCATGATGATGATACGAGATCGAGCGCCTCTAAACTACGTGGGGACTCAGGGGGAAAGCCATCATTTCCTCGCAAAATAGTTTTGGTCACGTATGGCTGAAAAAATCCGTTCGGCACCGACGGGCGTCGCAACAACCCACGGATTCAGGATTTCGTGGCGCTTCTCGGGCGACCGACATTGGCTTCGATCGGCAGATCCTTGCGTGCTCGCCATGGCTTCTGCTGTCGTCGGTTAAATTAAGAGATCGATCTGGAGAGGCATCGTTTTGAGCCATAATTAAGAGTCTTGATCGGGTATCTGCGTGTGTATGTATACGCATACGTACACGCGTGCCGCCGGAAAACAATGCGATGTCGGCCACCGTTTGTTTGCACACTGTTCAGGAACAAAGAGAGAATCAATGCAAAACCATACGTGTTGCGAGCGGGGTTTAAAAATTGCAACAGTGCCGATTTCGAAACAAAATCAAACTGTTTACTCTTTTTGCTATGGTATCAATTACGGTTTTTGAGCGAAAATTAATTGGTTTACCAATTATGGCGGTTTTTTAAACACTGGTTGCGAGTCGGAAAAAAAAGAAAGAAAAGGAAACCATATGTGTTGCTTCTTAGTTTCCGATTGAGGGAAGAAGGAAAATGACAGCTCCGTTCCTGGGAGGAAGAATTGGAGTTCAGATGCGCGGTCCGAGTCAGAAACCAATGTTCGGTTTGAAGGAATAAGCGGTCAGGCAGTAGTTTGCGAATCAAAATCGCCGTGTCTCGAACTAAGGTATGGTACAACCAACGTGTAACTACATAGAATTCAACTGCAAAATGATGTGGTGCACATGGGCGGAGCTACGTTGAAAGCATTGGGTGTGACCGCACCCAGTCATAAAAACGAAATTACTTATGCTATGCACGCCTTTGACATATTCGCACCCCCTGTTCTTCAAAGGACCGCACCCACAGCCTAGCTAAAGCAGGACGGGAAGGAAAAACAGAAGGAAAGATCGTGCCCAGCTGCCTACGTGGAAGGAAAACATGGCCCACTGCCTATGTGGAAGGAAAGATGGCTGTATCTGTAGCCCTATACGCTTGAAGGAGGCTATCAGCCACAAGGATTTAAGAAATTTACAAATGATGCACTTGTTCGTCGCTTCATGAATATGGAGGTGGCGTCTGGTAAATAGGAAATATTAGATGTGTTTAAGATTGAAAAATAGATAAATAGTTGAGATTTAAAAGAATAAATAAATTGACGGTATAAATTTTCACTCCCATTTTTCAATCTAATTCCACCATCTATTTTACATTTCCCAAACAACACCGGAAGGAAAAGAGCGTATGTTCTTTGCTTTAATTGGGCCATTCTCAAATATATTTTGGTAAAAGTTATATATTATTACCGCTATTTTGAGATTTTCGCATAAATTGTACAAAAATTTCAAAAAAACATAGAAAATAATAATTTTTCTTTCATTTTAAAAGAGGTTTATATTTTAAAACGGAGAGAGTACTGCTGCACAGTCGCACCCCCCTCTAAATTTCTCTAGCTCCGCTCCTACTGGTACATACATCTGACACGGACGTGGGAACTAATCTCTCGTCACCAACCTGAAATTATTGAACCGTCGAGGGGTTTATTCTATCAAACGATCTTAAGCTCACCCAAATCTTCCCGCGCTTCTGTTAGTCCAGCCTAGTTGCCTGGGTCAAAGTATAGCTTTAGGCTGTGTTTGTTTAAAAAATATAGGTGGATTGGAGGGAAATGAGAGGAGATTAAATCCTCATCTAGAGAGTAATAATTCATTCATCTTCTAATGCATTTGGATTGGACAATAACCGAACAAAGCCTTACTGCCTAAACATCTCACCAAGTCCATACCTCCAGGCTGCAACCAAGCCCACGGCCACCTCACACTGGTTGACCGCGTGGGCCAAGTCTCCAAGAAATACGAAAATGGGCTAAAAGTCTTGGTTGTATTTAGCCCATTCGATCCAAGCGGGCCGCTCACTTCACTGCCGGCTTCAGAAACACGGATCTGCTGTTGTGCCTGTACTTTGAGCCCTTACAGCGATCCTAACAATGGAAACATTTTTTCCAAAAAAAAAAAACAATGAAAACATTTTTTTTTAGGCATGGCCTTCGTTAAGAAAGAGGGAGTCTAATATTACTCTCCCTCCGTTAACCGTATTGTCCTGCACAATAATTATTTAGCTTGTGTCGATCTTAGCCGCCTGCTGAGTGCTGACCCGTTTATCCATGGTCTTTGTTCGTATCCGTTGACGAGTTCACTAAAAACGGCCCCATACTCGTAATATTTGAAGTGGCATTGTGCGACCATTTGGTTGTATAGATAAAGCAAGGCGGCTTCAGCCTCCAGGTACAAGGCTCCGTGGCTTTTTCGCAGAGAGCGACTGTTCCACGTGCCACGACTTCCTCCGCGGCTGACACCGCCACCGAGATCCCCCCGTACGCACTCCTGTGCGCCAGGTTTTCCAAGCCGACGATTGCATTTCACCTCCCCACTCCAGGTCTACGCCTACCCCATGTTGCCGGCGCAGAGCACGAGCTCAACCCCCTGCTGGGACTAGGAGAACCAGTTACGCGGTGACACCTCCCATCGCGTGACGCGCGCCGGCACGTCACGACCGCACGGTCGCGAGTCCTGCCTACTGCACTTCTGAAATCTGATCTGTGCAACAATCGATGGTGGCGGTATATGGACGGATGGCAACGCCCGACTCGGTTCTCCCATCCGTCGACGTCTCTCAACCGTAACGGCACTAGTTGGTAGACCTCGCTTTGACATGGAGGAAGTGCTCCTCAAGGCTGGGTGACCGTGACATGGACCTTTCATTCGAGGGGTGGACCTGATCGCGCGTGGATTTGGGGGCCGAGAAGGGGCCAGCAAGAGCGAAGCATCCACCCCTTTTCCTCCACCGCGCCCGCGCGCGCCTTGTCACTGTCTCACCGATGCATGTATGTATGCGGTGCAGTCCGCGCTACCCGACCGGAAAGCTAGCCATCCCGCGGGGACCGGTCGCGCCACTTCGCAACGCTTCCCAACCGTCTGATCTGCCGCATGTTGGCTGTTGCAACTTGGCCGGATAGGATCATAGGATTCGCCGGAGCTGCTAGCAAGACAGCTTCTTCAACACTCAGAACCTTAATCGCGGTACCGCTCACCTGCACTCCTGCACACCTTGACTTACACTATCGAGTAGTACTACGTGTGTGTAGCCGCGCTCGAAATAAAGGGCACGTCTAGATAAGCTTGATCTAATAAGGTACCGTAGATGTAACTGCGCAAGTCAAAACCACCACGACTCCGGTTACGTGCGATGCATATCTCCTGGCTAATAAAGCTAATGGAGTAGTACTAATTATTCATTTATTTATCAGTGGCCCATCTAATTAGAGTTCGCATGAGACGAGACGGCGCGCATCGCTATCAGCCTATCTATGACACGTCGCAGCGGATCAGCACCAAGTTTAAATACACGTCAAAACTGCCCCCTCCGGCCCTAGCAGTACAACAGGCTAGCTTCTTCATTCGCGCCATCCTTACCAAGGCCTGCTCTGCTCCGCCCTGGTCTGCGATGCTCGCGCCGATGTACGCCTGCGAGCAGCAAGACCGCAGCGCGGCGGCACGGACCGCGTACGACAACAGCGCGAGCTACCTCCTGCACCCGTGCACCGCGGGCCACTCGGTCCAGCTCTCGGCGCACCACCAGGCCGGCGGCGAGGTGGACCCGGCCGCCGCAGCGGCCGTCACCACGGCCGGCGTGCAGCAGCAGCAGCAGCCGCGGCGCGGCACCAAGAAGAAGCACCGCGCGCGTCCGCCGTCGCGCCGGTCGTCGACCACCGTTGTGGCCACCGACGAGGCCAACTTCCGCGTCATGGTGCAGGAGCTCACGGGCTTCCCGCCGGCCGCCATCTTCCGCCCGCTGCCGCGCAGGGTGCACGCGGTCGGCAACCCCTTCGCCCTCGCCGCCGGGCACCAAGCAAGTTCGGCGACGACGACAGCTAACGCTGCCGCCGGAAGCCTTAGCTCGGTCCACGTCCCACCGGCCGTGCCGGCGCCTGTGATGGCGCATCAGTCGCCGCAGTGCGCGCCGCCGGGCGTGTTTGACGGGCTGTCGGACATCGGGTCGCCGGGGTTCGACTCGTGGGCCGACTTGTCCATTGAATAAGTAGGAGTACGTGGTGGACTGTTGGCCGGGATTCAAGGGTGGCGAGCGGTTCGCTATTGTTTTCTGTTCATGGTTATGCGCACGTAGACTATAGACAAGTGTGCTTGTTCCTCTCGTACTGTCTATTTACGTTCAGCTATGTAAATAGTACACCAGGAATCAGTTTATTACTCGCTTTCTATCCTGTGATATTTCTGGACGAAACTGCAAACTGGCCATAGTCACGCATAAAAAGAACGTGGTTACAGACTTACAGTGGGAGTAGCTGTTCGATCAAATACTCTGCGGCCGCATGGAAGCGACGTGGCCTTTTCCTCTCTAACTTTGCTCGATAACTTACCTAGTGTAGAAACACGAAGAAGGCAAAGAAGACAGTCGTTGGCGCGTGGAGATTCATGTGGCGGCTGAAAATAATTTCCTAGTACTGATGAGATGAATCTGGCCAAAGTGTGGTGCTCAAAAAAGTAGTCCGAAATAAGAGGAGCACAAAAGCTTGAATCGACAGTTTGTGAAACAACTGTCCAGTTACTCTGGTTGCCACCTTCGTGTGATCTCTTGATGTAAGCCCCTACGTGGCCTGCACGCAACAAGTTGGACTACTTCAGTGAGTCACGGTCAATTATTTCCATTACATAAACCAAGAAGAGTCTCGGTCGTGACCCCTGACAAAAGCGAGGGTAGTGACCATGTGAAAACGCTACAGAATTTCGTCACCGGTTGCGTCATGGGTTGAATACTTCAATATACCACGAGATTCTTATTTTTACTTCAGTGCGAAGACTCGGCTACACTGCTTCTTGTGGCTGGACTAGAGATGACTTGCTGGAAAGCTCGGCCCCTGGGCCATAGGCTACTTCCTCCCGGCATGTTTTCATATCAGAACAATTGATTTCGTGCGCTTGGCTTTGATGATAAATATATAGTTGATTAACCATTTGTCCCTGATGAACCATTTTATAGAATTTGCCTTTTATAAAGGATAGGGATCAGTTCGAATCTCCTCATTAGTCATCAGAAAAGGGCAATCATAATAATAAACAAACGCTGCTAAAAGCATGTGAAACATGATAATCGGTGAAGATAAAATTAAACTTATTTGAACAGCAGTGCAGCGAAGACTAGGTTACATACGCAATGACGTAATATTGTTCAGAAACAACAACGCATTTTGCAGCTGTGTGAAGTTTATCTAGTGCGACAGCCATTTGCAGCTTAACATATGCGCGCAACAGCTATTCCGTGCGGTGGAGGATACGGTACGCGCCGCATACCCGCATGGTGCGACGACGCGCGGGGATGCAGGACGCGACGGCTGGCTGCTCTTGTTAACGGGTGCGTTTGATTTGAGGATAAGAGCGGGTAGGATGATCTCATTCATATTTTTTATGGATGGAACGACCCAAATTTTATGTTTGGTTGGATTGGATGGGATGAGTCAAGTTTTTTTTTTGTTTGAAAGACAAAAGATGACACAGTAATCATTAACCTAATTAAATATCTTAATTTATATCTTATTTTTAAGGAGGTAAATATTTGATACTTAGATTATTATCAAATAGATATCTTATTTTATAATCATTTATTTTTTAACCAAATAATTATAAATTAGTTATGTAGTGATTTATTATTTTGTAATCAAATAATTATAAAATATTTATCTTGTTTTGAATTTTTATTAACCATAAAACATGCTAAATATCATTTATTAATTGTTTCTTAATCGTAACTGCATAGAAAAACTATTATAATTAATATAAAATTATTAATTTACATCAATGAGTATACTAATCATCACGCTTAGCAGCATGGATGGCTCCGTCCAAGCCTTTTTTTTTTTCAATCATCTCATCCAGCATCTGCAGAAAATATTCTCTACTTGATGGTTGTGCAAAAAAGTAGATGAGATGATCCCGTTCAAGCAAATTCAACAAACCAAACACACCCTCGGTTTCGCTCTCCCGGCGACAGCTCGCATGCCCGCCGGTTCTGTTCACCCGTCGGCACCAGAACGGGGCAGATGGTACCTGCTTGAGAACGATCTGCTCCCCGCGTCTTGCCACTAAAGCCATGTTTAGGCAATTAGCTAGGGTTCTCTTCTAACAACCTAAGCTAGAGCTGCTAGACGCGACAGGCAGTTTGGCAAGGCTAGAAAATGCACGTGCAATCGCGTCCATGTCACTGTGATGCCAGGACAGACTCGTCGTGCCGTCAGTTTACCAAGTCCTTTCTGCTCACAGAAACAAAAACACAGTGCGTGATGACACCAATAAGCGAGCGTCACGACGCGTCACACGGACATCCAATCCACTCTAGTGGCAAAGCAGATTTACACGAGCCTGCGCACCGCCAACCGCTCCATGCCGTGTCGCTCCTGGCAGCTCACCACGCAGTACATATCGCCATGTGACAACATGCCAATCCGCACGTCGAAAGCATTGCGGAACCGCCGAAACGGAGCAGGTCGACAAGTCCGCGCTTGAAAGCTCGGAGCGGACAGGCACCCAGATCCACAGGCCAAATCAGCCTAACGAGTCACGACACCACCGCCGTGCCCGTGTCCTACGTTCGTTCGTGACCGGCGCCTCCTCGCCCACAAGCTGGTTGCCGTTCCCGGGAAAACGAGCGCGCCAGTTGGGCGAGGGCGCGCAGCCGTACTATACGCGGAAAACTCATCAAGTCATCATCACCATCTGATCTCCCAACACGCGTCGCCCGAGCGGCCGATCGAGCCGCGCGCACGTTACCCCGGGGGCGCGCGTTGGTCGCTGTCCGCACGCCGAAACCGGGTTGGCGTCCGGGTCCGCTCTTGCCGTTTCCGGCTCCCCCCGGCCGCGTCGCGTCGGCGTCGAGGAGCGGCCCAGCTTCGCCGAACGGCCGTTCTCGGACGACGGGGAGGAGACAAGTCCGCCCACTCCTCCTTGCCATTCATTGAGCGCGCCAGACAGCGCGGCGATCCGGTGCGCTTCGCTTCGGCATGCCTAACTCTCCTTTCTTCCCTCCGAATGGTTCGGCCGTCGGCGTCCGCTCCTATTTATGCCGCACCGTGCCGTCGAATTCCCAGCTCTTCGTTCAAGTCCAGCGCCGTCCAACGCACACTTCACACCGCCTTTCTAGTCCGGCCCTGCAAGTTTCAAGTCCGGCTACAAGCATCGCTCCGACGAGGTATTGCTTCGCTTCCACCGGTTATTATTGGATTGCTGCAGTTGAATTGTTTTTTGTGATGGTGCTGTAGTTGTGTTGTGTTGCGTGGTGTTTGCTTATTGCAATCTCGAGTAACACTAGCTCTTCATCCATATAACCAAACCTGTAGTTGTTCTGCTTTTGAGATGCTTATCTTGATCATAATTTGCACTAAGAACATGCTTGGACCTGCCAAAACAAGCAACTCTCTGTTAACTTTAATTTCTACGAAATTTACGCTCGCTTTTCCCCTAATCTTACCTAGACTCTTTATTTTTGGTTCCGAACAATTAACATAAGAGAACTCTTCTTTCGAAGCTTTCGCTCGTTGCGATGGATGGGTTTTCTCTGATCACTGACCGCAATCTGCTACTTCAAAGCCGTGGCGTGTTCGATGGAGGAACCGATGCGAGCATGTTCGCTGCTGGTGGATACACTAGCGTCGTCAATTTTTCAACAGAGAGTAACAGTCTCATAACAGAATACGAACATAAGAACAAGGGGAATGATTTGTTCTTCTGCGATTTGCCTGAGCTGGGCGGCTTCGAAGACTTCGATACAAACATGAGGTATCCCTTGCTACTACCTTGGGCATTTATTTTGATGGTACACTATGCTCTTTACCATTAGTGACGCCACCGTTTTGTTTTCCTTTCACAATTTTGACATTTCCGCTTTTTATTTTCTAAAGAAATTTGAGCCCCACGTTTGAGATAGGGAGCAATTACTTTGATGATTTATGTTCTTCAGTTTAACTCATCAGACGCTGGGTTTGTACCAATCAGCTGTTTTGACAGTGCGAAGGTCTCGAGTGTTCAGAATCAGAGCGCGACTGCTACTTTAATAGAGTCGTCAGTTTCAGCCCCTGATCAGGTACTTAAAAAAATATCTCTCTTTCCCCCCTTTGAAGATCATATGGTGCAACGTATTTCCACCCTAGACTAGAATTCTTGTTCCTGCTGTCCAGGCCATGTTTTCCTGAAAGAATATACTATGTTCCACTGATGAAATAACTTATTTTCCTCTTTCGTCTTCTGCAGATCAAAATGACACCTTCTACTAACATACATCAACAGATGAGTAGCGATGGAATGAAAAATACGCCTTCGAGCAATGAGGCACATGCTAGTTCTCTCTCCTCTTCAGGGGAAACCAAACAACTATCACTGCTTATAGATGCTGAACTTTTCGTCCCCTTTACTGATGATGACAATATATTAAGCGAGAAACAAACTAGAGGCTGTGAGGGACTAGAGGCTATTCTATGCTCAACTCGGAAAACGCAAGCCCCAGCGGCATCAAGCATCATCATGCTCCCTGACGAATCAGTA
>BCLH01000415.1:0-62899 GCA_001602315.1 Zoysia pacifica
CATTCATCTAAGCCACCAAACATGACACAAACCTTAAAGTAATGAAAGTATTCTTTAACTGTTATACTATCCTGCTTCAAGTTGTCTAATTTGGCACACAAATGATCAGCATAAAATGTAGGAATAAAGACATCTCTAAAATGGCATTTGAAGTCTTTCTAAGATTCTGAAACTTTATTGTGCCTACAAATATATTTCCATTCAAGAAAAGCACTTTCAGTAAAAACACTGAGACAATGTAAATCTTTTCTTTTGCAAACAAGTCATATGCATCAAATCCTTTATCTACATTTAGTTCTCAATCAATATATTTATGAGGATCAAACTTTCCAGCAAAAGAAGGTATTAACGAACTGATGATTTGCAAAATATCATCATTTACCTCATGTTGAAGCATCTGCACATCTTAGTGGAGATGTAAACCACCAGCTCCCTTTTTCTTTATTGTGCCTGTCATAGTTAGCAAACAACAAAACAAATTGACAACGAGCTAGGTTGTGTCCAACTCAGTTTCTCTAAAACCTGCTCAACCAAATTCTTACATATTCTTACCAAACCAGCAGGAGTGATTTGCAAACAACAATGTCAACCAGCGAAGATTGGTGGAGTGATTGCAAAACCTGCTTGCTGTAGTAATCTGTGGAGCTCGGACAGTTTCAATTTGTAGTAAGGATTAGCACAATCAAATCAGCAAATGCAAAGTTGAATAAGTGTTCAACAATGATACAGTGCTGGTCCTAGACTAAACCTTGCTAAAGACGCGAGCCCAGACACAAAGCTGGTCACACAAATGATATAAAATGCTCAGGACAGCAACAAGTACAACTCTCACCTCTTCCCATTTTTTTGTCACTATTGTTTTACTTCTTTCTTTTTGTGACTTCTTTTTCATTTCTTTTCTTTTCCTTTCCTTTCTTTTCTCTTTCTCTGTGTCCTGTTTTTCTATTGCAAGGAATGAAAATAGAGATAAAAAAAATACAGATAGTAGATATCAAATCTCTTTCATGATTGCGACACGCTTGAGTGGATTTTTTTTAAAAATGTGTGGGTCCATTGGAAAGATAACACAGAGATCTTTCCAGATTGTGCAAAAACGTTCCAAACAAAAACAGATCGTGGAGATATGGTTGTTTTCTTTCGCACCAAAATCTAGTAACCGAATTTGTTATTTGCAACAAACTCGGACCTAGATTGATTTCTTCTTTTTATTGTAGATATGAACCAAGAACGTGACAAAAACTCAAAACTCTAATGGATTAAATGCTAAGGCCAGCAACAGGATATGATGATGCAACCACGAACTCAACAACGCAAATTACCGAAAAGAATGATGCATAGGCTCAAAAGGTCTAGGACAACAGGAACCATTCAAGATTTTTTTTTGTTGGGCTTTTATTTGGACAACGGGAATATGAATAAAACTACAAAAAAGAGGGGTAGATCTCACTTAGCTACCAGAGAAGCTGATACCACTTGATAAGAGTTGAGTGCCCGATCTTTTAGTGAGATGATAACTATCGATTTGGTGAAGTGACCCTCACAATCCGACTACAAACGAACAGGTCGTGTGCGCCTTAGTAATCGTAGAACCAACTCCGAATGGTTATTGATCTCGTCGGAACAGCAAGATCAACCTGATCACGAAGATCAATTCTTGCAAGTAATCAAAGAACAAGCAATAACAAAATGTGATAAACCAAAATCTGTCAAATATGGGATTTTTAAAAGCTGTCTAGCAGGTAGTCGTTGGACACAACTGAAGATCAAAAACTATAACAAAAAAAACCTAGAGTTCTTAGTGGCGGCTGCACCTTTAAATAGGGTAGAGGACGACCAGCGACTAGTGGGTGCTGGGGTTGTCCTCAAACCCTAGGACATGCCTTTAATAGGCTCAACTTGATACACAGGTCAACGGCCTAAGTTGCGGTGATGCAGCACCTTTTGTGTAAAAATGACAATTAACACTGACTTCGATATGGTATAAAGGTGAGGCTAGATGCATTCGAAAGTAGACTTTATGAGGTTTTCAGAATGTACTTAAACACCCAAATTGAATTACGTATGAAGTCATGCCTTTCGTTGCAAGTTTGTATATTTTTGCAGCCCAAATTAATCGTGTGTAAATATTTCCATTGGAGTCCTCATCAGAAGGATGTCCACATCACGTGTGGTGGCGGTGGCGGTAGCTCCCGTTGCCGCTGAGAGGGGCATATCGGTCATTTCACACTGTCTTCTCTTTCCTTTTTTGCTGAAAATTAATTTTCAATCATGCGTGGTGTCTGGTCGATAAATACATCAATTTCTGATGTTCCGAGAAAAAATTAATTCAGAGGGATCGCCACGGCCACGGCCAAGATCAGATCCGCCATTAGGTGGTCGAGCGCGGTGATTCAGATGCGGTGCTGGAACGTCGGTAGTAGCAGGTGGCACACCAGAAGCAATCAAGGCCATCTTGGTCGAAGTATGCGATGTAGCATGGGACGTTTCATCCCGGATCAAGAGATCACGTGCTTCCATAAATGTAGGAAATTTAGGAAGAAGAGGGAGCAGGGTGCGAAGCACCGAGAATTTTTGGCTGAGGCCACGAATCAGCTGATGAACCAGTACTCGATCGGAGACCGGCTGGTCACAGTCGGCAAGGGAGTTTGCCATCTGCTGCAGGCAATGAGAGTAGTCATGTGCTGATAGCTCACCTTTAGAGAAACTATGAAATTCAGCTTCGAGACTGATATCGCGGCTAGCTTTGTTGCCGGTGAAGTGGTTATCGAGCTCGCGCCAGACACTATAGGCCGTCGGTTCCTTTAGCTTGAGGAGCATGTCGAAGATATGCTCAGAGATAGTGTTGCAGATCCACGTGATGACGGCAAGGTCCTCCTTGATCCATTCTAGGTTGTCATGCTATGGCTCGGCGTCTTCGATGTGATTACGCAGATTAAATCGGCCGAGGACGATGAGGAACAGAGTGCGCCACTTAGGATAATTGAAAGCCTTGATGTCGAGAGTATATGGAAACAAGGATTTGATGTTTATGCTGTGGATAGCCTGGGATAATGGCATGCCGGCTGAGGAGGTGGAGGCAGCGGACGCATTAGAAACAGCAGGACTGGAGGATGTGGTGAACACCGGCGAAGATGGCATGCCGAGACTGGGAGGGGAGGACGCGCCAAGATCGAGCGCCTGCGGCAGCGGACTCGATATCGCGGCGAGTATCACTCGTGGCGAATGATGAGATAGATCGCAGGTCTGAGGATGAGCCCATGTAAGAGAAGTAGAAATGATGCAGGCAAAAAGTGATGATTGTATTGATCATCAACTCATGCCTACGTATAGGCTGATTACAAACGTACAAGAGTGTGGACCAAGCCAGCTTCTAAGCCTAACGGAATACATGCACATGCGATGCTAATCCTGAACGTGCACGTGAAGCCTCCTAAACGTGCGGAAGTGGGTGCGTGAAGCCTGGATCGTGGAGACGTTGCGATGCCATCACATGCAGGTTGTCGGAGAATTTTCAGGCTCTAACGGTGACACATAAAAGCCATGCATGAACACTGTTCTGTTTATAATTTGTTTTAAACCTCTCAAACTGAGTACAGATGTAACATATGTCCATGTGTCTACTCACACACACACACCACTAAGCGTGTCAGTACACAACATGCACACTTCTATATCAACAACTATACATAACTTCTAAATTAAGGCACGTCCTTTAAGAGATCATCCGAACCGTCAAAGCTCCTATGTCAAAATTCTCAAGAATAAATTACCCACACCACATTCGAATTCTCGGACCCGTACCAAGTACATTGTTGATGTTTTTATACAAAAGAAGAATTTATATTATGTAGCTGAGTACATTTCTAAATTACAAGTTCTCTCAACTATAAAGAAAATAAATCTAAGTGCATCTAGATACTGCTCTTCATTTTCATAGTACTCATGTATCATGTAGCTCCAAATCTCAATCCCAAAGCTGTATAGAGATTCATGTGGATGACCATAAAGGTAAACAGTCAACAAACAATCTGATTCAACATTCATGTAGGTGGTATTGAGTATAATTTTATTCTTTCATCTGTCTTCCTTCTTTCATCTGCCACCGAAGCAAAGGAAAGACAAAGCTTAATTTTCTCACCCTTCATCATTGCTGGATCTAACCATGATAAGAGAAAACAAAGAAGAGGCTGGAGAAATTTTCATGGGAGCTGCCATAGAGAAAACAAATCCACCCTTCATCATATCGACGCCATCATCTTCATCGTAGCTGCCATGGAGAGACCAAATTCACTCTATCTTCTCAACGTTGCCGAAGAGGAAAAGAAGGAACCAAATCTCAAATACCAAAAAAAATTGGCATGGAAAAGATAACCCTAATCTAAGACTCGATCTACTGAATTATTAGAGAAAGGGGGACCCTTATCCTCTGACCAGTGCCGGAGGTGGGAAGGGAGGGCGGGCCAAAGCTTACGGAGGCGAGTGTCCATGGTGCTCTGGGGCAGCAAGGCGGTTCTTGGAGAGATGATGCGTCGGTTTCTTTTTTAGTATTGTGCCGATTTTGGGAGAAGGTGTACTTGTATGTGTTGTACTCTAGAATATTGACATGTCTTGTCTCATCGAATAAAAAATAAACAAAATATTTTCTTTGATTTTAAAATTTTGTCACTGTTAACTTCTAATATCAACTTTGATCGTATACAGCTGCATAATATAAAATGAGAAAGAAGCAGATCCACACACAAGACTATATTTGCAACAGTATGTCTATCAAATGGGAAGAAACTCATAACCCCAAAAAAATGACAATAATACCTGCATAACTACGGGTAAAAAAATAAAGAAGTCCGGCACCACTCTTACGTGCTCACAAGTCACGCCCCGATCCTGTCGAGGCTCTCGGACACGGCTTTCATTCGCGGCCGGCGATCCGGGTCTGCCTCCACGCACCCGAGCGCGACGTGGAACACGGCCACCACCTCCTTCCTCGCGCTGGCGTCCCGCAACACGGCGGCGTCAACCATCTCCGACAGCGGCCGCGCGTCCTCGAACCCCTGCCGCACCCACCTCACGATGTCCGGCGCTTGCTGCTGCTGCTCGTTGGGCCCCGGGAACGACGACGACGACGCAGAGGGCGAGCCGTGCTCCGGCGGCCGCCCCGTGAGCAGTTCCAGCAGCACGACGCCGAAGGAGTACACGTCGGACTTCTGGCTCACGCGCGCCCCCGGCGCCCGGGCCTCGGACGCCCGGTACGCGCTGGGGCGGTCGAGCGAGGCGCCGGGCGGCCTCGCGTACGGGAGCGCGCCACCCATGACGCCGCCAGCGCCGGCGACGGAGTAGACGTCCGTGCATCCGGCGATTGTAAGGAGGCGCGCGAGGCCGAAGTCGGCAACGAGCGCGTTGTAATCGGCATCCAGCAGGATGTTTGAGGGCTTCACCTCGCCGTGGACGAACCGGCGCGGGCTGCACTCGTGGAGGTGCGCCAGGCCGCGCGCCGTGCCTTTGGCGATACGTAGCCGCAGCGCCCATGACAGACTCGGCTGCCCTGACCGACCTGCTTAGACCGGATATCACAGATATTAGCTGACTGCAGATTGCAGAACCTCTTTTAGCATTTGGATATGGTGCATGATCATAAAAAGTAGTGCCGTTTTTTCACAATAAAGAAAATAAAAAAAAGTCTCTCTTGCCACCTTTTACTCGAGTATGCAAGAGTTAATACGAATCCTAGAGGAATTTTAGAATAATGAAATCTACTAATTTCACAAGATATCATAGACGAGAAATCCTACGTCCCAAATAGAACCTCAGTAGAGAAAACAGAGCGAACAAAAATAGGAGAAACTAACTCTGATGCTGAAAAAGATTATTAGGAATAAAATAAAATAAAAAGAAAAGTGACTAGTTCTTTTTTCTTTATGACTGCTGAAATGTGACCAGCACCCAGACAACCATAACCGCATGCTGGTCGATCGATCCTTTACTTGGCAACAAAACAGTTTACTCGTCACAAGCTTGCAGTAATAGCCACACCAACTATTGTCGTCTATTTATAGCACGGCCACAAACGACTAGTACATACAGGACCCCAAAAAATGGCTAGAGTGCTGACCGCATCTTGAATGATCCTCTCAAACCTTCCCCTATCTCATATTCCAAGGAACGTGAAACACAAAAAATATCTTCAATACAAACTTTTGTGAACTTCTAAACTTAAGAGATCTCTTATATCCACCCTTTGATCTCTCATATATCGGAGCTTGAAGGTGAAACTCTATGCACTGATCAGGGCCGATCCTAAGGGCGTGCCAGAGGTGTGACCGTCCAGGACTCCGGTAGTTAAGGGGTTCCGGTTAGGATGTCATCATTCAAGTAATTGAGAGTTTAATTGGTTAAGAAAATTAGAAGTTCAAATTTTTGGGTCTCCAACACAGATTTTGCGCCGGTCGTCCATGATTTCAAGACCGGCTCCGTACGCATTCCCCATAGAGATTTACAAGTGGGACCGGCTAATAAGTTAGCGTAGAGGATAAGGTTTACATATGGGACAAGCTAATTTAAGGTTGAGATTTGATATAATGATTAAAGTACAAATTAAAATCAGGATCGAAATCTATATAGAAGAATTGTAATATGGCGATATAGATAAAGAATACTCCCTCCGTCCCAAAATAACTATTTTTTAGATTTTCAAATATCGACCTTTGACCATTCGTCTTATCCAAAAAATTTATGAAAATATTATTTATTTATTGTGAAATGATTTATTCTTAAAAGTACTTTAACCTTGTCTTGTTTATTTTTTTATTTTTGTAATTTTTTTTTAATAAGACGAATAGTCAAACATCGATTTCAAAAAATCAAAAACGTCACTTACTATGAGGACCGAGGGAGTATAAAGGATTCATTAGCCACATTTAGTGCGCGAGATACCAATAATACCAGCACCTACATTCATAATTGTGCATTTGTGGCCGATTTACTAAATCCTCTGCATTAGCAAGTACTATTAATGCAGATGACCTCGATTTTTGAAATTTCAAAAATTTCCAAATTTTCATATTTTTTTGAATTTTAAAATAAAAACCAATTGTCCGATGAAACTAGATCAGACCGATTTCATCGAAAACTATGAATTGTTTTGGACTATAGCTGGTAGAAGGAAAAAAGAAAGTGGGCCATCGTCTTGAACGGATGGACGAGATTTTTGCAAGTGCATGGAGACACGGACGGAGACTCGGAGTGGGAATAGGAAAGCTGCAGCCCTTCTCTAACGGATGTACACACAGTGTAAGATGGTTGACGGTCCAATGCTCCACGGACAATCGTTAACAACAACGAACGGCTAAATGCACGGTGTGGACAATTTAGACAATGCTCGTAGCTAATCAAATGTAGAAAGTGTCATCAACCTCCACTGCCTTTTTCTCTGCAACTTTTACCTTTCACCGGCGCCTTTTTCAGGCTCGAGAACCGCAGGATGATTGCTCCCAGGCCATGGCCCTACAAACCATGGTCGTCTCGTCGCAAGCCAGAAAGCCATTGCATGCAAAACAGCCTTTTCGGCTTCCCCTATTTCTGGGTCATAGCCTCATAGGCAGCTGGAGAAAGCTTTGCTGGTGTCCGGCCACGGATGGACCCCGCCCTTAACCTGGCCGTTTTGTTCGCTCACTGCCTAACCGCAGCTGCCTAATTCACGTCCAGCACTGCGCTTGTCTATTCCCATAACGCCGAGTGAGAATAGACATGACGCCACGTCTCCCTTCCAAAGATCACGAGCTGCCGAATGCTCTCATTCTCCTCCTCCATGAACGGTGGCCTCGAAGCCTGGCCGAACCGGTGCCACTGCCGCCAGTGGCCATGCATGCACGAGCACGACTGAGACAAGAACAGGAAGGTGGCTGTGGCAGCGACGATAACGGACGAGGCACGGCAGGGATCGAGGGCCATACGGATTCATGGTCCATCCGCAGAAAGGTTGGCAGTGGACAGCACGGAGGGAGGAGAGAGGGGTCGCCGTGGTCCATGGAGCGACGGATGGCGAGCCACTCCCTCTCGGCTGGCCGATTTGGAAGCTTGCGACGCTGCTTCCCTGTGCTACATATTGATGTGCTGGACTAACTCCGCTCGCTTTCTACTGCTGTTAGGTTGGCACCGGCTCCATTATGTGTTTCCGATTCTTGCGCGCCTTGGCTCTCGATTTCTTCGGCCGTGCGCCTAACGGATGCCGCTTATACGGGCAGCCGAGTTGCATCTTGCATGTGTTCCTCTCACCTCGTCCCTAGACTTCTTTTTCTACAATATCTATATCTAAAATCCTGGTAGACCTTCCAATTTCTTGATTGTTTGCTGTGAAGACAACATCTATAATTCAAAATTGAACTAGGTTTGTTCTAGCGATAATTCAGCACGGCAACATCTATAAGTGAATAGCACAATACACCACATTTGAAGGCCGGGTTATCAAAATAACTAATATTAAATAATTATTGCACCGTATTTGAGCCAAACGATTATCACTTTGCAGACCTTTTTAAGCTTATGCCATGCTGCCGCATGTTTAGACCTAAGAGATTCATAAGTATATTTCGCCCGAGTCTAAGTGTGTGCATAAATGCTATTCTACACCCTAGGTGTTACGGTTATTCTACACCCAACTAAAATTACTGAATTGACTTTCAAATGCCACATATAAATGTAACAAACGCCCTGCTCAACAATGTGGCCAAGATTACCCCTTAACTAGTTCTATGCGTTTCGTGCAGCTGAAGTAGTGAGGTGACTTGCACTCCATTCCTAAATTGTTCTCGCCGTTAAATTCGAACATCAATATTGATTATTCGTTTTATTTAAAATTTTTTGATGAATTTTATATATTTTATTATAATTTACTTTATTGTTATAGTTATTTGAATCAAATTTTATAATGTTACACATTTATTTAATTTTTTGAATAAGACGAACCGTCAAAGTTGATGTTAGAAATCAACTGTGACAACAAATTACCAACAGAGGGAGCAGTTTATATGACTAAACTGCAATCCAGTGCCTAAATCTAAAGGTTATTTAGTGTAGAAATTGTTAAGCTAAATCCCGCTGAAATATGTTACAAATGGCAAAATCTGAGATAACGCGATAATATAGCTTTAGAGCATGGTGTTTTGCGCAATTCAGCTTTTACCATCTCGCCTCCGCTGATCAAACCAGCTGGGTAGTTAATCGGTGGTGTATTTCGGATACCGACGGATCATCCGCGGCTACAGATTGTCTCTATTGTAATGAAGCCAACGCGATACAGAACAATACAGCTTGCAGATTTGTTCTGTTCGTTTCTACAACAGGTATCCCTGTTTGGGCATGGTGCAATGTACCTAATTACGGCAAGTCAACGAAGACTCTAATAAAATTACCCTGGTACTACACGGTATCGACTGTCTCGTCGCGGTACATGACACACGCGGACAGGTTTGGCTGACGCTATAACAAATTGAAGCAGGACCACGTAACGGAGGTACGATGGCAAAAACAGAGCATCCAAATGACCGAAAACAGAGTGACACAAAACAGAGTAGGCTCAGGGCAGGGCACTCACCGCGCAGCGCCGTTGCGAGGTTGCCGTTGTTGACGAAGTCGGTGATGACGAGCTTCTCGTCGGCGGACCAGTAGTAAGCTCGCAGCCGAACCACGTTAGCGTGCCGCACCCGCCCGATGGCGCCGGCCTCCGCCGCGAACTCCTTGTACCGCTCCGTTGCCGCGGCGCCACCGCCGAGCCTGCGCACTGCCACGGGAGTCGTCCCGTTGCCCACCACCACCTTGTACACGATCCCCTTCCCGCCCTTGCCCAGCACGTACGCCGACGACCGCAGCAGCTCGTCCAGCTCCATCTTGAACCCCTTGTCAATCGCAACCAGCTCGCCTTCCGCGCCGCCGGTCGAGCCGCAGCTGGGCTTGCCGTCGTCGGAGCACTCCGAGGACGAGTCACTGCACGCGTCGGAGCGCATGCACGGGCAGCAAGGGAACAAACCGCGCCCTTCTTCCTCCTCGTCGTCGTCGCCTTTTGACTGGGCCGCGCGGCGGTCACGGAGCTTCCAGTACACGTACACCGCGATGATGCCGATGAGCGCCACGCCGGCGGCGTCGGCCACCGAGATGAGCACGATCAGGCTGGTCTTGATCGGCTGTCGGGGGCTTCCCTGCGCGCTGCCACGGATAGCGGCCGAGGTTAACGGCGGCGGTAGGGACGACGACGACGGCGGCGGCGTGGCGCGGCAGGGGACTTGGAGCGGGAAGCCGCAGAGGCCCGGGTTGTTGAGGAACGCGGTGGGGCCCTGGCTAGCGAGTGACCCGGACTGCGGGATCTCGCCGGAGAGGTTGTTGAAGCGGAGGTCGAGCGTTACGGTGGCCGGGAGCCGGCCGAGCTCGGGCGGCAGCGCGCCGGAAAGGTGGTTGCGCGAGAGGTTCAGCGTGCCGGCAAGCGCGGGCAGCTTCCCGAGCTCCCGCGGGATGGCGCCGCTAAGGTTGTTGGACGACAGGTCTAGCATCTGCAGGCTCGTCATCTCCGGCCACACGGCGCGCGGCATCTCGCCGGAGATCGCGTTCTCGGACAGGAGCAGGCGCTGCAGCTGCTTGCATTTCGCGAGGTACGGAGGCAGCGCGCCGGCGAGCGCGTTCCGGGACAGGTCGAGGTTCTGCAGCCTCGGCAACCGGCACAACGCCGCCGGGAACGGGCCCGTGAGGTTGTTGTCGTAGAGGAAGAGCGACTGGAGCGACGTGGCGTTGGCCAGCGCCGGCGGGACGGTCCCGGACAGCCGGTTCCCGTGGAGGTTGAGCCGGCGGAGGAACGCCAGCGACCCGAGCTCGGAGGGGAGGCTGCCAGAGAGGTTCTTCCCCGCCACAGCCATCCCGACGACGCGCGGGTCGCCGGAGGAGGTGTTCACGCAGGTGACCCCCGGCCAGCGGCACGGGTCGGCGTTGGAGTCCGACCACGCGGACAGCGCCGACGTCGGGTCGTCTGTCACCGCCGACTTGAAGGCCAGCAGCGCCTTCCCGTCGGCCGACAGCGCCGCGGCCGGCGGCGGCGGCGCCGCCGCGAGGGCGATGAGCAGCGGGAAGAGGACGCCGAGGGACAGGTGGAGAAGAATCCTCATTTAACGCCGCGTGCTCTGCAACGGGGTGCTTTGCTCTGGTTGCGCTGCGAGATAGCCAGAATGTGTTTATGCGATGAGAGTGACTGAGTGAGGAAGGAGCGAGTACAATGGAAACGAACTTGCAATAATAATGCGGTCACTGTGTTGTGAGACGTGAGGCAGGGGAAGCGTACTTAAGCAAACATGTGTGCTGGTTAATAATAATACGGGTGAAAACTAGTGAGCCTTAATTCACCTTCAGACCTTTTTAATTTTTCGCTCTCAAACCTTTATAGTTAACAAAGTGATTTAAAAATATGAAGTAGTTTATTTTGTTTAACTATAGAGATTTGGAGGTGAACCTATGAGTCACTCATTTTCTCCTATAACAAGCAAATAATTAAGCAGATTATCTTTTTATTGCCTCCGTTATGGAATTATTATCACCGGCTATTTGAACGGAGGGAGTACAATATCACGTATGGAGTGTAATGCATTCAGTAAATTCTAAACAATATGGATGATACAAATTTCTCGACGCTTAAGAAACTACCAACTCCATATGTTGGTCACCGGACTGGCTGTAGCGTATTGTACGTGGGGCGGCTGGCGACAAGGATGCATGCAACGGCAGCATGGACAAAGCGAAGCACGCACAGAGCCAAGCCGGAACGGATGGGTGGAGAAAAAGGCGGAAAGGGGAGAAAAAGGCCGGCGCCGGTGGAGGAGGGTCGTAGAAGCGAAGCAAAGCGCCGGCAGCCGGAGGGAGCGCGTGTGAGCTGTACCCGTCCCCTGAGTAGTGGAGTGCGCGCGCTCGATCGAGCTGGTGGCGGAATGATGATGAAGATGATGATGGCGGCCGTTGCGGGGCGGCCAAGGCGAGAGGTTTCTTCGCGCGTTTGAGTGACCTGGTTGGTGGTGGAATTTTTTTTCCGAGTTGGCGTGCTACGAGCAAGCATGGCGCTCCGGAGCCACGGCGCGTTCGATCGGCGCGAGACGCGGGTGGTGCATCATGGTCGATGGAAATGGCCAGTGCAGAAGTAATCCACTTTCCCGCGGAAACAACAGTACCGGAGTACAACGGTACCGTTCAGCTGTAGAATGAAGAGCACAACGACAGATGGACGGAGGCTTGGGACAAAGAGTAAACTGACAGCGGCTGATGAAGTACTGCGTATAAACAAACGGCAACCTGTCTCATCAAGACGCGCACAAGCAAAAGCTCCGTAAGTGGCGGGAGGGGCAACCCCAGATTTTGACATCAATCATATTCCCCATCAGCCGCGCTACATGAAAAGTAACGACTAGGAACCAATTAGGGACCAGGGTTTTAGAAACCGGCTCCCGTCCGGTTTATGGTTTGGTCAAAAATCGGCCAATTAACAGGCAAAACCAGCCGGTTAACTACAATTGCTACAGTATCAGGTTTCGTTTTCGACTAAAAACCGAATCAACCATATACCGGACCAGATCGATTTGGACGAAAACCAGAAAAACCGGTCGGTTTTTATCAGTTTCTATAAGTAGACGCCAGTTCATAACATGAAAAAGAGGTATTTCTCCACATCGCCAGCATTGGCAGTGTATTGATTGAAAGTGATACAACATTGGCTCTGTTTGGAATAGCTTTTCTTCAACAAGTTTTCATTGAAATCTAGCTTCCTACCAAAGCAGCTGCCATGAGAAATATTGGAGGAGAATCTTAGTGTTTCACAATTCCCCTTTTTTATCTTCTTCTCCAGCTTTCCCACTCCATCTAAACCCACAGCCACAGATCTGCAGCAGGGTCGCAGGACTGCAAGGGAATGAGCTGTGGGTGACCTTGTCTCTAGCTCGACGAGACTCAGGCAGGAACTGATAATGTTACTTGTCGGGATTATATACGTCAGGTACCTATAGACCTAGAGTAAATACGAAAGCCCAGTCATGGATTACAACCCACGGCCCAATTTGAAGCCTGCGACAGACTTCACCACGCCAAAACCACGGAGACGCGTCCCGACCTCCTGGGTCGGGGTCGTTCGAAGACACTAGTCCACCCATTGGAGGGTTGGGACCGGATCACGACAAAACCCGATCAACTGACGGTTGGGGGCCGGCTCATCAGTCCAACCCCAAGGGTCGTCACCGCCTTAACAGTTAACTTTTGACAGGCGCAGAGATTCCTGACGACGCACAGCAGGAGGCAAAGCAGTCCTGCCGGAGGTAAAGCGGCCTAGGAGGAGGTAAAGCAACCCGGTGGGAGGCAAAGCAATACGGCGAACGGTAAAGCTAACAGCAAAGTGACCTTTGTCCCTTGACGATGGATAAAGGACGATCGAAGGACACCGACAAGCTGTTCTAGCACCAGTGGGCGCCAGAGGAGCAGCCTCGCAGAAGATCGCGGCCTCAACCATCAGGGGGCCGTCTAGTTTCGAAGGCGCTAAGCTTTGTAACTCCGGCCCAACCCTTATATAAAAGGGGTGGTGGGGGCCTTAGACGAGGAGTTAGAGATTCCGAGTTACTCTCTTCGTCCCCAGTTACTTGTCATTCTAGAGTTCACAAGTTTTTCCTTTTACTTGTCATTCTCACTTCCCAATACACTTTTCTCTATTTTCAATACATCTCTGTTTCTATCTCTCTTCTCGTTTTTAGTACATCCCATCTTTTCCACCATCCTTAATCCACGTGCCCATAACTAGAATGACAAGTAAAGAGGACAGAGGGAGTACACACACATCACATACGCGTGCTAGGGTTCTTGCTTGAGCTAGAGCCCTTCTGCCACTGTAATCCTGTTACGAGCTTACACGATCCACTCTTTCCCTAGAAGTAGGGTGTTACACCTCCGTTGTGGCCTGAACAAGGTTAAATCTTGAGTCTTCCGTAGACTAGGCCATCTCGATACGAAGAGCGCACCCAATCCCTCTCCTAATATGTAAATTCTATAGTACCGGTGATCAAAACACTGATAGTTGGCGCGTTAGGAAGGGGTTTTCGCGGTGCGCTTTCACTTTGTTTTGTCGATGGCTTCGATTTTCGCTTTGGTGGGAGCGACTTTAATCTCTCACCTTCGTTTTGGGAGCTTCACGGTTGCTCGTGACGGTTGATTGTGGCGCGTCCCTGTCTTCACCGCCGGCTAGGCCTTCTACTTTGGAAGGACTTCGTCGACGACCAAGGCGGCGAGCTTCATCTTTAGGCCCCGTGCAAGAAGCATGCGGCCCGCTACCATCAAGCTCACACAATGCTGGGACACAACCCAGCATAGGATGCTTCATGCAGCAGGCTCCCAAGACCGCAGAGGAAACGCCTCTTGGCAAGGCTCTGGACAGCAACGACTCTCCTTGTCATCAGGCACTCTCCATTGTCGAGCAGGCCCTCTGGTGCAAAGCTGTTGCTGCCGGGGCTGACACTCTAGGCATGGAAGCTGGCGCAACGAGCAACGGCGGCTGAGCATGAGCTCGGACCACCTATCAGCAGATCATAGACGACGGCACACCCATCTTCAACAGTCGAACCGAGAATCTGGATGCGGTGGACTTCGTACTCAACGAATCTACCACCCTCGAAAACCCTATGCTTAAAGAAACCTATGATCGGCTACGCGTCTTCCTCCACAGCACGCTTCAACATCTAGAACCATCATTGTGGCCACAGTAGTTCCAGGTCCACAGCAGCCAACGATCGCATGCCTACCGAAAGGCCTAGCCCGCGGCAGCCACGGCGGTCGGACCGAGGTACAAGACCCTCTACGCCATCGACACCAGAAAGCAAGCCAAGAGCAAGCGCTACGTCAAGTCCAAGCGGGAATGAACTCTCGTACACCGGCGACCGATAGCACAGTTACGACCACCCTCGAAGCCCCAGTCCTGACGAGGTCGGACCTCAGGCATTCGAGACGCAGATCTGCCGAGCTAGATTCCCGTAAAGATTCCACACTCTGACTAACATCATCAAGTACTCCGGTGAGATCAACCTGACTCGCTGGCTCGAAGACTACTGCCTCGCTTGCAGAGCAGGGGCACCGACGACTAGTTCGCCATGCAGTACTTGCCACTCTTCCTCTCTAACTCGGCCAGGGGGTGGCTCAAGCACCTTCTCGATGGCTGCATCCGCGACTAGTCCAACTTTCGGCGCATCTTTATCAGTAACTTCTAGAGGACCTACACTGGACCAGGTAACTCCTGTTAAGAATTGAAAGCAGAAGTCGGGTGAATCACTCCAAGATTAGATTCAGCGCTTTTTACGCAAGCGCAACGAGCTGCCCGACGTGAGCTACGCCAATGTCATCAACGCCTTCACCTGCGGCATGACCTACAAGGCACTCATCCACAAGTTGGGGTGTAAACCCTGAGACAGTCCGCGACCTCTTCGACATCGCCACCACTGGGATCAAGGCAATTCTGACCACCACTAGTCCGACCACCGCTTCGACTGGCGTTCCGACTGCCACATGATGAAGTTCTTCAAAGGTAACTTTTGTCCCGACTCCCATCAACCTCCACGTCCTGACCCACCTGCAAAGGACGTCGAGGGCGACGCCGATACAGCATTCCCCTAGCCGGAGGAATGCTTGATGATCTTAGGTGGGCTGGTGGCTTATGAGTCTCAGTGCCACCAGAAGCAGACCTAGTGAGAGGTTAACAGCGCCGACCCCGCTATCCCGACCTACCTGAAGTGGTCAGAGGCTCCCATCACCTTCGACAGGTTTGACCACCCCGACCACGTGCCTCAGCCGAGACGTCTTCCCTTGGTGCTCGATCTGATCATCGGCACCACGCGCCTCACCAAGGTCTTCATGGACGGCGGTAGCACCCTCAACATCCTCTACATCGAAACTTTCAATGCTATGAAGCTCTCGGAGTTTGACCTCGCCTGAGTCACGCTCCCTTTCATGGGGTCATCTTTGGGGGTACGCAGTGCCCCTGGGCCAGATCACTCTTTCGGTCCCCTTCAACGACCGCGATAACTTCAGTACCGAGAAGCTCTCCTTCGAGGTGGCCTACTTCGTCGACACATACTACGCCATCCTTGGCCAGCCCTGCTATGCCAAATTCATGGCCGTCCCCAACTACGTCTACCTCACGCTGAAGATGTCGGGACCAACAGCGTCATCATTGTGGCATCATGCTTTAAGCATGCGCTCGCCTGGGAGCAGGAAAGTTTCAAGTTGGCCGTCGCCATCTCAGGGTCGGTCGAGCTCGACGAGATTTGCAAGACCATGGGGTCGGCTCCGACTCTCGACTCCAAGCCGTCTACGTCTTTCGAACCCGCTAACGATTCCAAGGAGATCGTCCTTGACCCCTCTGATCCGATCAAGAAGGCTAGAGTCGGGACGGTGCTCTTCGACAAATAGGAAGGTGCGCTCGTCGACTTCCTTGTCTGACAAGAAGGCTAGAGTTAGGACGGTGCTCTCCGATAAATAGGACGGTGCGCTTGTCGACTTCCTTATCTGAAATCAGGACGTCTTCACCTGGGCACTCTCTAATATACCAGTCATCTCGAAGGAGGTCGCCGAGCACTCCCTCGACATCATTCTCAGGTCCCGACCGGTGAACCAACGACTTCGGCGTTTCGACAACAAGAAGCACCAGGCCATCAGAGAAGAGATCACCAAGCTCCTAGATGCCAAGTACGGTCCACATCGTCGAGCGCTTGGAGGAGGGTCGGGCTCTGAAGGTCCAACGGCCCGTCTACTTTATCAACGAGTTTTAGCCAATAACAAAATCTGATACACGCATGTGGAGAAGCTGCTCTATGTTGTCTTCATCACCAGCCACAAGCTGAGCCAATACCTTGACAGCCACTCCATTCAGGTGGTGACAAGTTTCCCACTCGAAGAGATCGTCAACAGCAAAGACGTTGTCGCCCGAATCGCCACGTGGACTGTGGAGCTCATGGGCCACGACGTCACCTACGTGCCCCACCAAGCTATCAAGTTCCAGACCCTCACCGACTTCATCGCTGAGTGGACGGAGGCTCAAGAACCGCCGACCCCTGTCGACCTCGAGTATTGGATGATGTTCTTCGATGGCTCCTGCATGTTGAAGGACTCGAGGGCTGGCATCATCCTCATTTCTCTAAAGGGTGACAAATTCCAGTACGTGCTGCAGATTCACTTCCGAGCCTCCAATAACATTGCCAAATATGAAGCCTTGCTCCATGGCCTCCGAATGGCCAACACCCATGGCACCTAATGACTCTACGTCAAGAGCGACTCGAGCTCGTCGTTAATCAACTCATGAAGGTATCAAGATGCCTAGACCCGAAGATGGAGACCTACTGCTGAGAAGTTCGCAAGCTCGAAGACAAGTTCGATGGGCTCGAGCTCCATTACGTCCTACGCTGCGACAATGAAGCGGTCGACGCCCTGGCCAAGATGGCCTCGGGGCAAGGTCTGGTCCCTGATGATGTTTTCCTTGAAATCCTCTCCAGGTCAACCATGAAGTTCAAAAACGAAGCCGCCGACGCAAAGGTCGAAGCGGTGGTTGGCGAACAAACCTCGACCTCGAAGGAGGTTATGGCCATCATTCCCGACTACTCCCAGGACATCTTCGCCTTACTCTAGGATGGCTCTCTCCCGACTGGCACCAATGAAGCCAGGCGAGTCTCACGCCGAGCCAAAGCCTACATCATTGCCGATGATGAGCTCTACATAAAAAGTGACAGCGGCATCTCCTCGAGGACAAAGACTCAGGCATCTGTGGTCATCATGCTGTCCCAAGTACCTTGGTCGCAAAAGTTTTCTGCCAGGGGTTCTATTGGCCCATGGCGGTCTCTGACACTGATCAGCTCGTCTGCTCCTGCAAGGGCTACCAATTATGTGCTTGGCAGAAGCATATGCCGGCCCAAGAGCTCCAGACGATCCTAATCATATGGTCCTTCGTGGTCTGGGGGCTCAACATCCTCGGGCCTTTTTGAAAAGCGCTTCACACACTTCATCGTCGTCGTCGACAAATTCACCAAGTGGATTAGGGCCAAGGTGCCCTGCATTAGCGCCGGCCACGGTCGAATTCTTCCACGATATCATCTACCGATTCGAGGTCCTGCACTTCATCATCACCGACAACGGAACGCAGTTTACCGGTTGGCAGTTCATGAATTTTGTAAGGAGTATCACATCCGGCTTGACTTTGCCTACATGGCTCAACCAAGGACCAATGGTTAGGTCGAGCGCGCTAATGGGATGGTGCTCCAGGGCCTTAAACCCCGACTCTACGACTACATAGAGCTCGCGGCTGGACGGTGGGTCCAAGAACTTCCGTCTATATTGTGGATTCTATGAACAACTCCCAACAGAACCACAGGATTTACCTCCTTCTTCATGATATTTGGAGCAAAAGCTGTGTTGCTGTCCAACCTCGACTACGACTCCTCAAGGGTCTGAGCCTACGACGAGAAGAGATCAGAAGCGGCATGGCAGGATGCCCTAGATCAACTGGACGAAGCGCGCGACGTCGCCATTCTGCAGTCGGCTAAGTATCAGCAGACTCTATGATGACTACACGCTCGGCGCATCAAGGGTCGGGCCATTAACGTGGGAGATCTTGTACTCAAGAGGGTTCAGCTCAAGGTCGGCCAGCATAAGTTGTCGCCCCCTTGGGAAGGGCTGTATGTAATCAAGCGAGTTCTATGTCCTGGCGCTTATAAGTTGGCGACCAAGAGCAGCAGGGAGGTAGCCAGTGCCTGGAACATCGAGAACCTGAATCGATTCTATGCATAATAAAATCAGCTAAGTTTTTGGTGCATCTCTTTTTCTCCTTTCTATGTTGGACGGTGAAGCACAGCGGACCAGACCGTCCTTCACCGCCTGGGGGCTAGTCTCAGCATCCCCACTTAGGGGTCGCAGCATCCGACCCCTCATCCTTTCGTTTTCAGGCCCTGTACCTCGATTTTCCGTTTTAAGGCTCCATGCCTTAGTCCCTCGCTTTAAGGCTCAGTGCCTCTTTTCATTTCCTCGGGGCCTGACCCGCGCCGAGCTCGCTGGTGACCCTCAGATGTGCTAAGTAAACTGCAAGCACTCTTGTTTAAGTTTTCCTCGTGGCTAACAATTGACGACCCAGAGTTGGTGACGCTCTACAGCTGTACAAGGCCAACACTTGACTCTACGAGCTATACCGACTCAGTCGATTGATCAATGCACAACGGAACTTAAAAAACACTAAGTGCAAAGCATTCACACATAGAAAAGGGTCGGAAACTTAACTATTCACATTGCAAAAGAGTTCGTTACAGGACGCCTCACAAAAGGTGCTACAACTAACTCCTACAATGCCTAAAACAGCCTCGCCAGTGCTTGAATCGCTCTCGAATGAGGTTCAACCCATTGAAGTCGGTGAGGATCTCCCGCGCCGTGGGCTGCATCTCTTCTTGCAGCTTCATCATCTGCTCTTACGAAGTCCCCGCGGCAAATCCTTCGGCGATGCGTTCGAAATCGGCGTCCGGGTAGTGAGAGCGGATCAGCGCCAACGCCAGCGAGGCACCGTCCTCGAGCGCGATCATCAGCTCGGCGCCGATGAGCCCTAGGAGCTGTTGCAACACCTAGGCCACGTACTCCGCCGAGAGAGCATCTTCATGCACGCCCTCAAAGACCTGGTGGAGCATGTGGTGGGCCACCCTCCGCAGCGTCCAGAACTCGACGAGGGTGCCTGCAGTGAACACATCCGTTAAGGGGCCAACCCCTGCAACACTCCAACAGACATAAATGGTGAAATGCTTACTGTCTCACTCCTTCCCGATGGCTTCGACAGTTGCCTCGGCCTTGGAGTGACCTGCTGTGTCCCCTGCAGCTCCTTGGAGTGCCGCTCGACATCTGCCTCGGCTGCGACGTGCTCCGCATTGACCATGTCCTGGGCCTCAAAGGTGCGGCGGCAGTTCTCCTCGGCCCGAGCTACGAAGCTCTTGGCATTGAGGCAAGCTCTGTCGGCGGCAGCCCGGAGATCCTCGAGGCGCTTTACCTCCGAGACGTGCTGGATGGCTTGCTGCCAGAGTTCTGGACAAATAAGAAGCTTTCACAATCCCGGCTCTCGGATGGTAAGAGGTCGAGAAGTGCGAACCAACTTACTCGCAATTGTCTCCTTGGCCGAAGCAAGCACGGAGGAGAGCCGCCATTTCTCCGACCGCGTCTCATAGGTTTCCTTGCAGGCCTTGTAGGCCTCCCCGAGTGCGATTTAGCTCGACTCCCGCGCGGCGTTGCGATGGTGATGAAGACGGATTGCATCGTCCCTCAATGCATCGCGACCAGCCCTTGCCTTCTCCAGCTCCTCCCGGAGGGTGTCGACCTCGGCTTGCAGCGTGAAGCCGCCCAGCTGCCGACCCACTGCCTGGGTGAGGGTGTTCTGCAAGCAACACGAGTTAGTACCCTGACACACAGGTTTGAACGAAAATCTTAAGTGTTTAAAATCTTACCCAACACCTCAGTGGGTAGGGATCGTCGAAAAGCTCTCGGCACTTGGTCATATCACCGAGCAGCTTGCTGAGTCCTGAGCAGGCCACGTAGGTGAGGCGGCAGACTTTGGCCATCCGGTCGTCGTAGACTTGGAAGGCCTCCTGCCATGGCTTCGATCAAGGGGGGCCGCCTTCGTCCCCCGCCCCTTGGGCGCCCGAGGACGAGGGGCCGAACATCGCTGCAGCGGGCGGCAGCACGACAAGTGCCACCACCATCTCTTCCTCGCCCTCTCCTTGGTCTCCACAGCGGCGACCGAGATCGGTTCTACTGCCGACTCCTCGGCAATCTCCGAGGCTGGTTCTTGCGAGCCCACTGCCGGGTCGGCCGGAGCAGTCTCCGATAGCTCCCCGGCGGCCTCCAAGCTCAATCCCCCTGCGTCTCCAGCAGCGGTGGGCAGAGCCTGGCCCGCCGGCTCTTCTTCTTCTTTTTCAACCACCATCTCCTCCCGGGCCTCGTCAGTAGTGGTCGGGGGAGGAGGCAGCAGGATCGCTTCGCCGATTGCCGGAGTAGCGACCGACGGGTCTGGGACCGAAGCTATTGGTGGTGGCGTTGTCACGTGCACCGCGACTCCGGCGTCGACTTCCTCGTCGCCAGCCACAGGCGCCGGCGCAGGGGCAACCTCGACAGCGCGTATGGCGGCAATCAACAACGGGGCTGAACGATCTCAAAAATAGGTCAGACGCGCAAACAAAACCTAATAACTCTAATGATTGAGTTCAGATGCAGGCTTACACTCTTGATCTACGAATCGGGAATGGACAGCTCCAGGTCGACCTCAGCTGGCCGACGCCTGGAACCTTAGCCTCTTCAGCTGCTGCCACGACCGCGGTAGCAACGGGGAGAGTCGTCGGGATGGCAGCAACAGCCCCCTCGGTCTCTTCGTCCTCGCCCTCTTCATCGGGGAGACAGACTCGCCGCTTGATTCCTTTTGACAACGATGGGGGCACGCGGAACAGCGCTTCCTTCGAGTACTCAGAATCTTCCTCGACATCGGGGTCGGCTGGTGCCGCGACGCTCGAGCCGGCAGCAAAAAGGCTCAGAGATAGGGTCCCCGACCCTGCGCTTGTCGCCGCCAAGGCCCCAACCACCGCGACCACAGGCGGAGCCCTTGGCCCCGCCGGGGCGATCTCCATGATCGGGACAAGGGCCCGGGCAGCAAGCCCGCCTAGTCGCCTCCAATCGGCGGGGTCGTTGACTTCTTCCTCTTCGGTGCCAACGGCGGCGTCCCCATCAAGCGTGCCGCTACCGCGCTCAGAGCGGTCGGAGCCAGAGCAGCCGGTGGCGGAGTCGAGGGCGCCGGAACAGGGGAGGAGGCAATCCCCACCTACAACGACATCGAACAAAATCCTTACTAAAACTACAACTGAAAGCAAGCTACGAAACGAACTTCGAAGATTGACTCACCAGGCCGCCTGGGTGGCCCCTATCTAAGCGGGCCAGTCCGCCAGCCAGCACACTGGCGATTTCGACCTCCAGCAACCGCGCCAGTTGGCCCATCAGGAGCTTCGGCCTCAGCTCGGTCCTAGTCACCTTGCGCATATTGTCATCCAGACTGGTGTAGTCGAAAAGGATTCAGGACCGACGCTGAAGAGGTTGGACGCGGCCACCACTTGATGACGTCGTACGGTTGAAGCAGCGACGAGGTGCTCGAGGGCGTCTGCATGGGCACACGACCTCTTCCAACCGGAGACCATGGTGAAAGAGAAGAAGAGGACGACAATGGCGAATATGACGACGACGGTGAACTCAAGCGCGAGAGCAAAAGAAGGTAAAGCGTGAGGAAGACAAAGGCTATGCAGTGAGGCAGAATGGGTTTTCAAAATCCATCTCGTAGCCACTTTTAGAGAACGGGGGGGGGGGGGGGAGGCGGTTTCAACCCCCATGATGCAACGGCGCATCGAAGCGCCATGATGGCTGCCCGAGCCCAAAGGCACCCATGACTCTCATGCCCCGCCCACTGACGGGTGGGCCGGTGCATCCGCATGACGCCTCCGCTGGCACAAATGAGGTCTCCACGCCTGCACGCACCTATGAGCGCATTTATTAACTGGCTAGCGCCAGTTGGACGGGATGCGAGCGCATGAAATCGGGGCGCTCCCGAGGCTGTCCGATGAATTCCATCTGACAGTGGAGCTCGTCTGATGGTTACAATTCCCAGGCGCAGTATCTGCCATCCATGTGGATGTCGTGGGTGTTAGCTTCATGACTTTTGAAGTCTCTGAAAAGGTATGAATTGGTTTTGATGATTGAGTGGACACCATAGGTAACGGTTGTGTTGCAGGCACCACCTGCTAATTCTACATTAATATGGTGGGCTTTCTCGGTTGATGACATGAATGAACCCTAGAAGAGGAGTTGCCGATTGTCAGAGGACTAAGGCTAAGAACTAGCTAGAAAGTCCATAAGAACGCCGGTACTATTAAGGGGTAGGGTCATTTGTCTCCTGTCATACAAATGTTAGAGGTTGTGAATGCTTCTTAGATCCTTAGAAAGCTCTAAAGGTGGTAGAGAAAGCGAAGTCAGAGACCGTAGCTCAAAAACTAGCTGAAGATTCAGTCACTGAACAGTCCGGTGAGGTCACCGAACAGTCTGGTGAGCCCTGAAAGAGCTAGTCCAGAGAGAGATTCTTTCTGGAAGTCGAGGAGGATGAGTCACCGAACTGTCCATCAGTGCAATGACCGGACAGTCCGGTGAGCCAGAAGCTGAAGTCTAGAGAAGGTGTTTCTAGGAGTCCAAAATTGAAAGTCACCGGACAGTCTGGTGAAGGTATGCATCAGATAGTCCAGTATCCTATGGAATGGTTTCCAAAGAGGGTGTTTCCCTGGCCGAGGAGGAAGAAGGGTCACCAGACAGTTCGGTGGTCCAAGCACCGGATAGTTCGATGATTGTATAAAGCAGTCAGCTTTATGACATCACGCTCCAATGATTGTTTCTGGGCTTAGAGCTTATTTAAACCATGGAGGGAGACATTTTTCAATGTGCCCTTGTTCAAAATTGCTAGAGCTAAGTTGTGAGAGGCCAAAGAACACCACCAAGAGAGCACATTACAAGATTGGAGATCTTTGGTGCTAATAGGAGAGTAATAGGGAGCATTCAAACAGTTCTATAGCTTGTAGGGCTGGAGAGGAGTGATCATTGCCTATCACTCTTGGTGTGGTCAGCCTAGACTAGCTAGGAGTCGATGCTCAAGCTTCTAAAGAGATTGTGAAAGACGACGCCAAGTTTGTATGTGATTCTAGGTTCTCCGCTCAAAAGAGACACCAAAACGAAGCATCCGAGCCTTGGAGGCTTGCTCTAGCACTTGGGTATTATGTGCGACAGCTGGACCGCCGATGTCTTCACTCCGGGAGTGAAGCGTGCCCTTGTGAGCATCGTTCTGAGAACGACGGGAGGAATCGAGACTCCGACAGGAGTGGTCAACAAGGATTAGGAGAAGGCACCTAACTTCCGAGACCTCGAAAAAAATGACTGAACACTCTCTATTGTACTCTTTTTACTTACCGTTTGAGTAGTGTGGTAGGTTGTTCTTTGATTCCTCTTGGTGGCTATCGTGCTAGGATTGCTTGTTGTTATTTACTTATCACTAGCATTGTTAGGGGTTTGGCCTACTTGACTTGTTTAGTTTTGCTTCCGTTGCGGTCAAGTCTTGTAATCTTAGTTCGTAGCGAAATTAGTGCTATAAGTCTACCGATTCAAATCCCCTTCTAGGTGTCTTTGATCTTTACAAATGGTATCATAGCCAAGTGCTCATTTTCAGACTTTACCACCTTGAGTAAGGATGCTGAACAGGATGACGCCCGTATTCGATGGGGACGATTACTCTTTTTGGAAGGCTCGCATGCAAGTCTACTTAGAGTCGATCGATGGGAAAGCGTGACAGGTTACTAACAATGCTACGAATGAGAATGAGACTTTGCTAAGGCCAAGAATGCTATGTTTGGATGCATCTCTAAAAATGTCTTTTCTAGAATCAATGCATCATCTACCGCGCATGAAATATGGATCCAATTACAAAACATCCATGAGGGCTCCTTCGAGGCTAAGGAAGAGCGTTACTATATTCTTAAGAACAAATATGATTCCATCACCATGCAACCTCATAAAAAAGCTAATGATGTTTATTCTCGTTTGCATGTAGTGATGGAGGAGATCAACGCCTTGGGCCTTACGAACAAAATTGTTGATGTGAAAATTATGAGGAAGCTCTTGAGAATGTTGCCGCCGAGCTACAACTCCATCATCACGTGTCTCTTCTAAGCCAACTTGGCTACTCTCACCGTTGACGTTATGTTAGGTAAGCTCATGGCCTAAAAGGGATATGTTGGGCAGCTCCATCGATTCTGAATTGCCCAAGAATCTTGCCCTTCAAGTTGATCAAGAATCACCCAATAGCAAGAACAAGAAGAAAAAGGTGGAGCAAGATGAGGATGCGAAGAGTGATAATGAGGACCTTTCACTCTTGATAAAGAAGCTATTTCATAAGGGAAGACCCTCATCTTTCAAGAGGAACTTCGGATGCTTCAATTGTGGCAAGAAAGGCTATTTTGCTAAGGAGTGTCCCAAGCCCAAGAAGGGGAGTAAGAAGGAAGCATCTAGTGAGAGTGATGATTAAGAACGCAAGCCAAAAAGAAAATTTAAGAAGAATTTCTTTGTCGAGAAGGAGAGCAATAGCAAGGAGAAGAAGTCTCCGCATAAAGCCTACATTGTTGTTGAGTGGCTCACCGATGATAATCCGGACTCTTCATCTTCTAACGAAGAAGAGCTCGCGGGTGTTGCCATGACTAGCTCGACCAATGAGCTACCACCAACTCCGCTATGCTTGATAGCCCGATGTTGTGAGGGCTTCATTGATGAGGAAGAGGAAGAGAGCTATGATGATGAAGATGATGGACCAAGCTACAATGATCTTATCCTCTTACTCGAGAAGGCCAACAAGACTATCATCAAAAAGTCCAAGAAGATTGAGATGGTGACCAAGGAGTGGCAGTATTTCGAGTTCGAGAGCATGAGGGGGAGCTCAATGCACTTAAGCACTCTCATGGTGTTCTACGTGAGTCCTATGAGGATCTCAACGCAAAACACGTAGAGCTAAGTGAGAAGCATAATGCATTGGTGCGCTCCCTTGAAGCTCTCTTGATTTTGACTCTCTCCTTAACTCTTCTAAACATTTAAATGAAGCTTTTACTTATTGTGATCTAACCCTCTCCAAGGAGAGTACTACTCTTGAGCCATCTATTTTGAAGGAATACATGAAGCTAAAGGAAGAGAGAGCCGTGATGTATGCATTCGAGCGGCTTACTAGAGAAAGGCTAATTTAAAAAGAAATTCTAAGCAAGAACCTTATCAACAATCACAAGGGCTTAGGATCATATCCTTCCTCTCTCAACATCATTTGCAACCTAGATGAGATATCCAAATGGATAGTCCCGCTCATGGCGGATGACTACTACTGTAAGAAGTGTTGCCTTGATGGTCACCGCTCCAAAGATTGTCCCAAGTGAGTGTAGCATCCCACCTCAAAATGAGAGGTTTGATATCCAGGATCAGTCTCGGATGACAACTCGACGAAGCGAAAGTCCAAAAGTACATATACAAGCACATATAAAATAGAGTACCAACTAAATTTAAATGTTATTACAACTTAGGTTCTGGTTGAGTGCACAAAAAAGGTTGGAAATTCTATTACATAGCGAAAGCGATACAACATGACAATACATAACTTAAAATGAAACCATGTCAGCCCATAAACATGATTTCATCCCTCCTGCCCAGAGGATGGTGATGCGGGAACCCACTCAATTGACCAATCGTTTGGGGTTCACCTTCCCAACCACCTTGCCACAACAATCACAATAATCTACGTGTGGCATACCTGCAACAAAAATTTAAACGACAAACCCTGAGCAACTAATACTCAGCAAGTCTTACCCGTCAAATTGGCCTTCTAAAACTGACTCCTAGCATGCATCAAGGCTGATCAAAGGTGCTGGAATATTTGCATAAAAACAGCGCTAAAAGTTGATCCTTCTTTCATGTTTTAGCCAAGTTAAGTGGGGTTCTTGCATAAAGTAAATGTGAGCAACCTATGCTAAAACAAACAAGGTTCCATACAACTAATTAAAGTGCAAAACAGCATGTACAACACCAATATTCACTTCTTACTACGATGTGACAGCGATCACATGTGGTACTCAATGATCGTGAGGGACAGCGATTCAAATCAATTTATATCCTGAAGGAGAAACCCAAGTAACACGACGTACGTGCACTTTGAAAAAAAGTCACCCACGGCAACCTTTCACAACAACCACATAGGGCCGGTCTGAGTCTCACTCCTCTCGAGTACACGTCCTGCACGCGATACCACACATCGGGGCTATCCGTGGTTAGCCCGTCATCACCAGAAGAGGGGTGGAAGATCGTCCAACCACTACGTTAATTGAGTTACCTCGGTTTACTAGTTCCCATTATCACTAGCATGTTCCTGGTACTGTTCAAACTTGATCAACGGGGCCACAATGATCGGTCCTTAGTCAACACAGACCAAGCTAATGCACACAAGAACCATATCTTGCTGTTTCTGACCAATCTCAGTCCTGTCTCAATTTTTATTATGGTGATAACAACAACCCAATCCAATGCGAGACCAATCCTATAGCTCACGAGCAAATTCCAACCACTCGACTTCTACCGATGACTCAATACTTATGCATAGCATATAATCGAGTGATCATAACAAATATAAACTCTCAACCCGTAGGATACCTAATGGAAATGCATCTAGGGTGTCCATCCAACTGCTATAACTTAATGCACAAACAGTTTTAACTAGAAACTATAGTGAATAAAAGAAAATATTTAAAAATGGTTGGATGCACCAGGGCTTGCCTTGGGTTTAAGAGTGATCAGCACAAACACGAGAGTAATTAGCAGCAACAAAATCTTCAGCAAGAAGTCCAACGGGCTCTCCTTCAATGTCGTTTCCTATTTTTACTTTATTAATTATTAGGGCCTCAATATTAAGAAAGGAAATAAGCAACGGCAAGGGAATTAGGGTAACATGATGGTTCAGTAACAATATAGTGGAAAATAAATCACAACTCAAATTAGGTTCAGAGTTATTTATGCAAACATGAGGAGTATTAAGGTCAATCTATCTCAATAATGTCCCCTAAGCATGCATGCATTAACCTACTTGATAATTCACTAAAATACGCTAAGCATGATCAAATTATTAACATGGTTATGAAAGTAAATAAATTCCAAGACCTTCACTATACACAAGTATTAGCATGAGAAGTTTTTCAACATAGTTTTACTATTTTATCTTGCTGAATTATTTTATCACAGTTAAAACACTACTAAAGAAAGGTAATGTAATTATTAATAAATTACTTAGAAATTAATTAGGAAACTTGCTGGTAGTTCATAATATGCCATGATGACAATGCATGCAAAAATTCATAATTTAAACATGCATAGAAATTGAGATAAGCATTAATGTAGGTTGCACTTTGTTTAATGAGTAAAATATTTTCATGCTGGAAAATGCACATTTGATGGCTCTAAAATATGCTTCATGTTACAAGGATTCCAATTATATTTTATTTATATTTATATGGATTAGAATGCATTAGTTATGATATTTACAAAATTTATCGGATTTCTGTCAATTAAAAACCCAACTTCCGGAAAGATTAAACAGCCCCCTGGAGACACATGGCCACAGGAAACAGGGCCACACGGAATCCAGCCATGTGGCCACAAAGGATCCCGGCTGAGCTCAAGAGAGCCAGCCATGGTGCGGTGGTCGGCGGCTCGCCGGAGTTCGGCGGCGCCTCGCAGGACTTGGATTTCGGGCAACCAAATAACCGGTATCTCGCACGAAATGGTCACCACGACACGAGGAACAAGATGGAGGGGTTGGCCACCGGAGAGATTCACCGGAAAACGGTCGACGGAGTGCGGTGGCGGAAGACGAAATTTGGCGAGGTATTTCGGGCGGCTCGGTCGACAAAACTCCGAGCCATTTGTTCCTACAGCTTCACTGAGACGTGGAGAAGAGCGGCACGGGGGGCTGTTGTTGCCGGAGAGGACAGGAGGAAGGTCGTCGGCGTGGATGTGGTCAGGTCCTGACGAACGGCTGCGAAGAACGCTCGATTCCCTGCACAGCAGGCTGCGGAATCAAATGAGAAGTACCCCAAGGGTTGTGCCAGGACATGAGGGATTCAGAGATGGTTGGAATCAAGGAAACCTTACCGGAGAAGCGCCGGATTTCTGCGAAGAACGGCCGGCGGTCCCAAACCCGATGTTGGGAAAAACTCCAAACTCCAAGGGCAAAACGACGGGGAATGCAACGGGAAACTTGGGGGTTTGCAAGAGGGCATGGAGAAATTTCATCCGGCTGGAAAAATGGGACGGCTCAGCTTAGTGATGGCGTTCAGCTGGGAGAGAGAGTGAGGGGAGAGAGAGGAATGGTGCGTGCTCTGGAGAAAGAAACATATGCTGAGGAGGGCCAGGCGTGGCTTCTAGAGGAAGGAAGAGGTGGGGAATGGGAGGCTGACGTGTAGGCCCCACATAATGCAATGGTCCAGCTGCTCTTAAACGGAGGGAGCAAATAAACTTAGATTGAATTAAAAGTCTGTAGGATAAATTTGGAATATATATTCTATAAGATAAACGACATGCACAGAGTTTTTGAAAGGATCGTGGGAGATATAAAATTTTGAAAATTGTTAATTGATAAGGAGACTTGGCAAAATCTGATGCAAGGTCTGATAGTTTAAATAGTTTATCATCTTAGGTGTTCCAAAAGCAACACTTTCGGAGCTCTGAACATTTAAAAATTGAGGGAAATAGTTGTTCATCCTGTGTTATCCACCCTAACCAACATGCACAGGTGGATTCAAAAGAAACCGAAAGATATTGAATTTTAAAAACTGAAAAATCTGCTGAAAGCATATCAGTTAACCAAATTCTAAAGTCCAAAAGAAATACCTTCACAGATATGAAAATCTTGAAACTTTTCAAGGTAATAGAATGTGCTAAGAGGAACAACTTTTAATTTGGAGTCAAGTTGAAATCCGAATTGGATCTTATTCTGCAACAGTCACAATACAAGTCACTGTTAAAGTTGAAAATCCATTTGGGCTCTTAAGTTTGAAAACCTTATTTAATTTGTATAATTCTAGGTATTTTAATCACTTTCAAGTAGGATCTTTGTTTCTTATATTTCAACATTTTTATTTTGAAAAGTTTGAAATTTCACTTTTAAATAGGATTTTGAATTAAATTTGAAAATTTTTGTTTGACCCTTATCTTTTTTATTTTGAGTTTGATTTAACCATATCCTTTGAATTAAAAACTAGCATTTGATTTCTTGATCCTTCAAAAGTGTGGGATGTTATAGCCCTCCCCCCTAAAAAAAATCTCGTCCTGAGATTTATATGTTGAGGAAACTAGGAAAATGATATCTTTAGGTAGTCGTTGAATCGATACAACAATTTATTCGAAGACAGACAATAGGAGGTGGGAGGGGCAGTGGTATAAAAAAATGGTTATATCCTACATCCAACAGAGGGATACAAGGAAGGAATGGAAGGATTTCGATCAATGTGAATTGTAACATTAGAATATAGAAGGTCAACCGTCTTGAATGATTGAGCTTGGGATGCAACGAAAGTAACTATGAGCTGATTTTTTTCAAGGCTAAACTAAAATAAGCATCAGGAGTAGTTGCAAGGCTCAAATACAATTTTATTCATTCTGGTTGCATATTTTGGAAATATGCCATCCGTTCAGAAGAAAGTTACATTTGGGTTCTCAGAGCAATTTCAACAAGAGTTGCCCTTTCCAACCTATAATTATGGTTTTTAAGAAGCACCTGGGCGAACCGACACAATTTAAATACAATATTGTAATACTGGGAAGGTGAAATGACTCGATGGAATTTCTCTGTAGTTGAGTCAACAATTCATGATTTAGAACAACAAGACATATTGCAAGGTTGCTACCATAACCCTTAGTATATTTTAGGTCAAGGATGTACATGTTTGAGGGCGCAACTAGAATTGTTTCGATATTGTAAGACGCCTCGGAATATCAAGGAATGAGGTGGGAGAATAGCTTGTGGGCAGCAACAAAAGAATAGGATATGCTACACCACAAATACCACGGCAAAAGAGGTTTCAAAGGGTTGCCTCCACTTGGTATATCAAGATCGCGCACACTTGATTTCTGTACGGTACCGGCGAGTAATTTTAAGAAAATTGGGTTCAAGTGAATGGCGCTAGAGTGGAATCTGGGAGAGTTTTAGGAAACTCATTAAGCTCGTCCCAATGGTGACTAGACCAAGCTATAAGGCAAAGAGAGAGTGGATTCAACATCAAGATCATTAAGTTAGGAAAAATCAAGGTGGCCAAAGACCCATAAGATAAAATGAATGATGGCTCCGATTATATAGGTTGCTTGCTAAGGAAAAATGTGTTCTAGAAGCAATCACACTTTCTTTGTGTAACAAGGATATTAGCAACAATTTTAGGATGCCATGGGATCATCTCATTCTTGCTCATTGTTAATAATTTTATTTATGCACCTTTGGTATTTAATGAAATATGCTGCTTATTTATGGTGCATTATATGCCTGATGATGCAATGCACTCATACGATCGTTTTCATATAATGATGGATTTACATATTAGCATGATACACATGGCATGATACATAATGATGCACACGGCATGGTGCGTAATGATGCATATTGCATGGTGCGATCATGAATGATATGGTGCACATGCTATGGTGCATAATGATAAACATTGCAGAATGTGATCATAAATGATTATGACATGATGCACCTGGTATGATGCATTATGACTTTATGATGCGCCTGAGGAATGGTGCAATGCCATCATGTTATGAGAAAATGCACAGAGTAACAAAATTTTGTGTAGTGGAGTCGTAAATGTGCACTATGATTTATGCTATTATTTTTCATTAGATTGAGCAAGAATAAAGTGATACAAGTACAAAGATTATGAAAACAATCTGGCTCTACAAGGATGAACAAAATTACAAGAGTTTCTACCAAAAGTCAAGGAAGATAGTACCAAATCAAGGTCTTGGTAGTTGATATTATTCTTTCATATGGTGCATACATATAATATATAACATCCTAAAAAGGTGACAACCCATATCAAAATAATTCCAAGGATATAACAGAAAATTGATCTGAATCAAGACTAGAAATTGAGTCAAGGCCAAAGAAGGTAACCATCGGAGGATCCAGTTCCAAGAGTACTCGACATGGTGAGAATCAATCAAAGTTTGATTCACGACATTATTAATTTATTTGATTTAAGAATACTAGAGGTAAAGGAGTATAACTTAATCACTACGGTCGTTATGAGTGGAGGTCATTTGTGATAGGAGGACAATACAAAAGATTAAAACTCCTCTCGCATGGTAAGATGATGTTAATTAGTTAACACCTCAACTAAAGCCATTTTATAAGTGATGAAATCACTCAACACGGCAGCCTTTAGTTTAAAAAGACCGCTAAAAACAGAAAAGCACCGATTCTGTCCTGGACTGGAAGCGGTCACAAAAGTTAAATTTGACACTTTTCAAGACAGAATGGATAATTGAGTTGAATAACAAAGTTTTAGAGAACATTCGTAGCTTTCGAACGAATATTTATTTGCCCTGATACGGTAAACAGAACAAAAGTTGTGACCTCTGAAAGTTGACCGTCAGGTGTTGAAACTCTGCTCTGGACAGATTGAGGTTTCAACATATCTCAGAATTCTAACAGGGTTTTCGAGATGAATCTGAGGAAACTTGGATTACCACACTTGTAGAGGACTTCATAAACCTTCTAGAGAATACTTAAATATGAATATTGAGTCAGAAATAAAGAAGGTATCGAAGTTGATAGATTTTAAGGTACTTGATATTGACTCAACAAAGATGGATACCTAGAGATCATTGAGGAACCAAGTTAACAAGACCCTTAATCAGGAATTCGAGTGAAGTTTTTATGATTTTAAGTTTGGGTGACCTTATTCAATTTTTTTTATGTTTTTCGTGCACATATAGAAATGCAACGCCATGACAATATGCCGGTCCTATACGTCCTCACCAAAATAAAATACTTTGGTCAATATAGTGACCATACGTGACCTGGGTGACAAACATGTTCTCTCTAGACTCAGTTAGTCACTTTCTACACGAACTAATTCGAAGTTAGCGTACCTGCAAAAAACAGATCACACAACGACAGGCAGGCAATACGAAAAAAAACTTACATCCCGTATCATTACCATTACATTCTCAAGTAAGCCACGTCTTGAGGGACATGACCATGATTTGCATCACACGACAAAAGGTTCACACTTACTATTAGGTGGCGAATGGCCGCACTCTCCATTAGGCGACAAATGTTTCATATGTCCCAAAGAACATATTCACTTCTCGTATTGATCGTTGTATGGGACACTCCATACCCCTCAAACCTCATCTGGATGAGCCCTCGAATTTCACCGCATTGGAGTACGTACCTTACCTTCTTACTTGAATATAGCCATGTCGTTGTAAGAAAAGTAAACAACTGAAAGTAAAAGCATAAAAGTAAAGGTTAGCATTGCCACCTGTTAAAAAGACTATTAGCATCCTTATGTGGGCCTACTAACTCGTACCTCACCGTAAGCGTGATTTTCAAAAATAGTGCTTATAAGTGTTGTACTAACCTCGATTTACCTCTGGTACCAGCTGTAGCATCCCACCTCAAACTGAGGAGTTTGATATCCAGGATCAGTCTCGGGTGACAATTCGACGAAGCGAGAGTTCAAAAGTACATACACAAGTACATACAAAATAGAGTCAGACTAAATTGTTGTGTTATTACAACTTAGGTTCTGGTTGAGTGCACAAAAGAGGTTCGAAATTCGATTCCATAGCGGAAGCGATACAACACGACGATACATAACTTAAAATGAAACCATGTTAGCCTATAAACATAATTTCATCCCTCCTAGGCAGAGGGTGGTGATACGGAAACCCACTCAATTGACCAATTCTTTGGGGGTTCACCTTCCCACACCACCTTGCCACAACAATCACAATAATCTGCGTGAGGCATACCTGCAACAAAAATTTAAACAACAAATCCTAAGCAACTAATACTCAGCAAGTCTTACCCGTCAAATTGGCCTTCTAAGACCGATTACAAGCATGCATCAGGACTGATCAAAGGTGCTAGAATATTTACATGAAAACAACGCTAAAAGTTGGTCCTTCTCTCAAGTTTTTAGCCAAGTGGGGTTCTTGCATAAAGTAAATGTGAGCAACCTATGCTAAAACAAACAAGGTTCCATATAATTAATTAAAGTGCAAAACAACATCCACAACACCAATATTCACTTCTTACTATGATGTGACAGCGATCACAAGTGGTACTCAATGACCGCGAGGGACGGTGATTCGTATCGATTTACATCCTGCAGGAAAAACCCAAGTACCATGACATACGTGCACTCTGAAAAAAGTAACGTACGACAATCTTTCACAACAACCACATAGGGCCAGCCCGAGTCTCACTCCTCTCGAGTACACGTCCTCCATGTGATACCACACATCTAGGCTATCCGTAGTTAGCCCGTGCATTCTTCTAAATATCATCACCAGAAGAGGAGTGAGAGATCGTCCAACCACTACGTTAATTGAGTTACCTCGGTTTACTAACTCCCATTATCACTAGCATGTTCTTGGTACTATTCAAACTTGATCGTCGAGGCCACAACGATCGGTCCTTAATCAACACAGACCGAGCTAATGCACATAAGAACCATATCTTGCTGCTCCTGACCAATCTCGGTCCTATCTCAACTTTTATTATGGTGATCACAACAACCCAATCCAATATGAGACTAATCCTATAGCTCGCGAGCGGATTCGAACACTCGACTTCTACCGATGACTCAATACTTAAGCATTGCATATAATCGAGTGATCTTAACAAATATAAACTCTCAACCCGTAGGATACCTAATGGAAATGCATCTAGGGTGTCCATCCAACTCCTATAACTTAATGCACAAACAGTTCTAACTAGAAACTATAGTGAGTAAAAGGAAAATATTTAAAAAGGCGTTGAATGCACCGCGCGTGCCTTGGATTTAAGAGTGGTTAGCACAAACACGAGAGTAATTAGCAGCAACAAAATGTTCAGCAAGAAGTCCAACAGGCACTCCTTCAACGCCGTTTCCTATATAAATAAAATGGTGCGCATGGTAAATAAACAATATCTCTTATAACTTGGCACACGATGACATGCACATGCAATTAGATGACAATGATCAGTATGATTTCATGGCAAGGGATTTTTATCAAGGTGAAAATTTAATTTATATGCAAAATGGTGTTTACTAGTAAAAAAGGAAAAATATTCACTAAAAGACCTTAATTAGTCAATAAGTGACATCATTCTTGAATTCCTTTGATATGGTTCTGGAACACCTAAATCAAAATTTTAGCTGATCATAAAACCAAAGAGGTGATAAACTAATCTCTGACCATAATTCAAGATTTGTTTATTTATTTCCATTTAGAATATTTGCATTATTATTTACTAGGGCCTCAATATTAAGAAAGGAAATAAGCAACGGCAAGGGAATTAGGGTAACATGATGGTTCAATAACAATATAGTGGAAAATAAATCACAACTCAAATTAGGTTCAGAATTATTTATGCAAACATGAGGAGTGTTAAGGTCAATCTATCTCAATAATGTTCCCAAATTAAGCATGCATTAACCTACTTGATAATTCACCAAAATACGCTAAGCATGATCAAATTATTAACATGGTTATGAAAGTAAATAAACTCCAGGACCTTCACTATACTAGTATTAGCATGGGAGATTTTTTCAACAAAGTTTTAGTATTTTATCTTGCCGAATTATTTCATCACAGTGAAAACACTACTAAAGAAAGGTAATGTAATTATTAATAAATTAATTAGTAATTAATTAGGAAACTTGCTGGTAGTTCATATGCCATGATGACAATGCATTGCAAAAATTCATAATTTAAACATGCATAGAAATGGAGATATGCATTAATGTAGGTTGCACTTTATTTAATGAGTAAAATATTTTCATGCAGGAAAATGCACAATTGATGGCTCTAAAATATGCTTCATGTTACAAGGATTCCAATTATATTTTATTTATATTTATACGGATTAGAATGCATTAGTTATTATTTTTACAAAATTTATCAGATTTCTGTCAATTAAAAAACCAATTTCCAGAAAGATTAAACAGCCCCCTGGAGACACAGCGTGGTCCACAGGAAACAGGGCCACACGGGATCCGGCCATGTGGCCATAAAGGATCCCGGCTGAGCTTAAGAGAGCCAGCCATGGCGCGGTGGTCGGCGGCGCCTCGCAGGACTTGGATTTCCGGCAATCAAATAACCGGTATCTCGCACGAAATGGTCACCACGACACGAGGAACAAGTTGGAGGGGTCGCTCACCAGAGAGATTCAACAGAAAATGGTCGACGGCGAGCGGTAGCGGAAGACGAAATTTGGCGAGGTATTTCCGGCGGCTCGGTCGACAAAACTCCGAGCCGTTTGTTCCTAAAGCTTCACTGACACGTGAAGAAGAGCGGCACGGGGGCTGTCGTTGCCTTAGAGGGCAGGAGGAAGGTCATCGGTGTGGATGTGGTCAGGTTCTGACGAACGGCTGCGAAGAACGCTCGATTCGCTGCACAGCAGGCTGCGGATTCAAATGAGAAGTACCCCAATGGTCGTGCCAGGACATGAGGGATTCAGAGATGGTTGGAATCGAGGAATCTCACCAGAGAAACGCCGGATTTCTGCGAAGAACGGCCGGCGGTCCCAAAACCGATGTTGGGAAAAACTCCAAAATCCAAGGGCAAAACGATGCGGAATGCAACGGGAAACTTGGGGTTTGCAAGAGGGCATGGAGAAATTTTGATTCGGCTGGAAAAATGGGGCGGCTCAGCTTAGTGATGGCGTTCAGCTGGGAGAGAGTGAGGGACAGAGAGAGGAATGGTGCGTGCTCTGGCGAAAGAACGTATGCAAAGGAGGGCCAGGCGTGGCTTCTGAGGAAGGAAGAAACGTATGCAGAGGAGGGCCAGGCGTTGCTTCTGAGGAAGGAAGAGGTGGGGAATGGGAGGCTGACGTGTAGGCGCCACATAATGCAATGGTCCATCTGCTCTTAACACTTATACATTTTGGGGACAAAAAGGGAATGAGAAAATAAACTTGATTGAATTGAAAGTCGGTAGAATAAATCTGGAACATATGTTCAACAACATAAACGACATGCACAGGGTTTTTCAAAAGATCGTAGGAGATATGAAATTTTGAAAACTGTTAATTGATAATGAGACATGAAAAAATCTGCTGCAAAGTCAGATAGTACATATAGTTTACTATTTTAGGGGTTCCAAAAGGAACACTTCCGAAGCTCTGAGATTTTGAAAATTGAAGAGAATAGTTGTTCACCCTGTATCTCCACTCTAACCAACAAGCACAGACGGATTCAAAAGAAATCAGAAGATATTGAATTTTGAAAACTGTTAACCGGTAAGCAGACTTGAAAAATCTGCTGAAAGCAGATCAGTTAACCAAATTCTAGAGTCCGAAAGAAATACCTTCACAGATCTAAAAATACTGAAACTTTTCAAGGTGATAGAATGTGCCAAGAGGAGCAACTTTTGATTTCGAGTCAAGTTGAAATCCGAATTGGATCTTATTCGGCAACAGTCACAATACAAGTGACGGTTAAAGTTGAAAATCCATTTGGCTCTTTTAAATTTGAAAACCTTATTGAATTTGTATAATTCCTGGTATTTAATCACTTTCAAGTAGGATCTTTGTTTCTTATATTTCAACACTTTTATTTTGAAAAGATTGAACTTTCACTTTTAAATTGGATTTCGAATTAAATTTGAAAATTTTTGTTTCACCCTTATCTTTTTTTAGTTTGATTTAACCATATCCTTTGAATTAAAAACTAGCACTTGATTTCTTGATCCTTCAAAAGTGTGGGATGTTACAGTGAGCGAGCCTAAGATTATGCCTAACGTTAACTTTTTCTATGAGGATGTGCACTACAAGATTTTCAGGGATAAGGATAGAAAAGTGAAGACCAAGCCGCTCGATAAGAGGACAATAAAAAAGATATGGGTCCTCAAGGTGATCGTGAACCGAGAGAGAAAACCAAAACTCTCTTGGGTTCCCAAGAAGAAGTGAAGAGACTTAGGTGGTGGACTATGAAGCAAATTAAAGATTCTTAAAGTCCACCACATGTCCATCAAGCTACGATGCCAATCTACACTTAAAGGAGGTTATTTTTGTACATAGTAGAGTAGGTTTATTTTCTTGCAATGCATGTTAAACAGGACTCCTCCGTGGACTAAATATTTGCACTATCATGCATCATGTGTAAAACGATACAAAAAAGAACAAAAAAAATTAGATCGGTGCCTAACCAACTTAAGATATCCATATGCACGGGGGGAAGAGCTTCAGAGGGTGGTTTGGCTATCTCAAGGCAAAGCGACGAGCATATAGTGAATAAGCTTGAGATGGGTCAAACTTGACATCGAAATGGTTTCTATATGCAATGTTTTTAATTTGCTTGCATCTGCATGACATGCTTTAAATTCTCTTGCATTAGACTAGCTTATTTGCATGCATTGCATATAAGAACCACGGAGAGGGCGTGTTCCTATATGTACAAAGTGACTACATTGTCCATATGGACAAACATACTCCACAGAGTAATCAAAGCAATATTGTGAGCTTCATGTCCATTGAACCTTGAGCTTAACGGTCTCTAACATCCATTTACGTGGATCGTGATCAAAGGGTTCATACATTCCCTTTTTTGAGCCTCCTTCTCGCTTTAGTGTTTACTGTTCGATCTTAATTGCGATTTGCGAAAATGTTAAACTCTTGGTGAGTTATCTATTTGCAAAGGAGTGTTTGAGATTTCTTTTTCTAGACAAGTGTGGTGTTTATTTGGTTTTTTTGTTAAGACACTTAAAGTCTATAATGAATTTCTTGAGGTCATTGGACATTCCAGTGACTATATATTTGAATCAGTCAATTTTGCGAAATTGGATAGACACCGGACATTCTGGCTATATCATCAGTCAGTCCGGTGATTGAAAGAGGATGCGGGTGCCTCTTTGGAACTGGAATTCTCTGGAAGAGGAAGAGGAAGTGGGTGCCTCGCCGTGCCCGCGCTGCAAGCTTCATAGCCTCATGTGCGTGTGCCCTAGCTAGCCCCAGGCTGCCACCCTTGCTCTGCCATCGCACCCTCGCTGAGCTGCCGCTGGCGCCGTCGTGCCCTCTAGCCACCTGCTGCCACCACCCCACCCCAGCTTGCTTCCACGTCGATGTGCTCAACTTTGTCGTTACCTCCTACCCTCACGCAAACCCTCGCAGGGTTTTTGATTTTGAGGCAATTGGACGTGTTCCCGCGTGATTTTCGGTAGTTTCTGGCATTCTTCTCCGAGGTATTGAATTCTATCTCATACATTTCATCAAAAATGCTCCGTATGCCTTGTTTGTTAATTAATTGCAAAAATTGGTATAAATTAGATAAATGTTTCTCCTTTTATCGCCAATTGACGTGATTAGTTAACAAGTTCTTTTACTTGGTGCCATATTGAGGTTATTGCTTGCATATTTTAGTATGGCATTGAGTCTCCTGTCGCTAGTGTCACAATTTGGATGCTTTGTTATATTATGAATTGTGGCATTAGTCTGTCGATAATATCACCGTTGCTCTTATTTGCTGTATTTGATCGGTGATATGTCCTTGATTTCACCGCTAGGACTTAATTTAGAGCCGCTCACTTTTTGTGCTTACAACCTATATTTTATTTCTATGCGGTGCAGTGACAGTTGGACAGTAAATCAGAACTGAGTCAGCGACAGTTCAGAGTCTCAGTCAGTCCACAGTGTTCTTGGATGGGTTAAGAGCCAAGCTCTTAACCCTACCTTGCTGTGTCAGCTAGTCAGTAGTGCTTTCAACATTAGTTGGTCTTTTAGATAGTTGGCAGAATGGGTAGGTAGAGACCGAGTTTAGAGGAGAAGGGGAAGGGCAAGGCCATAGAGCCTGAGGAGAAGAAGAAGAAGAAGAAGAAGAAGAAGAAGAAGAAGAAGAAGAAGAAGAAGAGGACAGGTGACTTTGAGTGGGACAGTGCTCTTGCTGCAGCAGATGTGGATGTTCCTCCACAGAGGAGGCCAGGTGCTTTAAGGATAGGCAGCTCTGAGTCCCAAAGAGAGTTGAGGAGATCGACCCGACAGAGAGTGGTGACCACTCCTTTAGTGGCAGAGGTGTAGCCGCGGAGAGCTCTTGCCAGTAGGCAGTGGACAACCACAGAGGGAGAGGTAGTCCAGAAGAGCTCACAGCAGAGGACACAGATATGTCCACATCAGAGGTCTAGAGTTTGTGAGGTGTGCACTGCTAGAGCCGAGAGAGCTTGCGGGGCCAAGGGTAGGATCGCAGAGGTTGAGGTTGAGTTGCTGATACTAAAGGGCCCGGCCATCAAGACCAAGAGGAGAGTTGACTTCATTGCTTGGATCCCCGCTGGCAGACTTGCAAATGCTGATCCGTTCTAAACTATACTCTGGCGAAGAATCTACAAGGCCTACAGGAGGCAGCTTGCCACTAAGAGCAAGAGCTCAGTGTTTGCTGCACACCCGCCACTGTTCTTTGGAGGAACTGAGCAGAGGAGCTGAGGTTGACATGGTGGAGCACATTTCTTATCTTTCAGGACTTTCAGAGTTAGTCACCCAGCCTCTGAGATACAGTGATGAGGTAGTTCTGGAGTTCTATGCCTCCTTGTGGATCTCCTCTGATAGGTCATATCTCTGGTTCATGTATCAAGGAGAGCCACACCGTTTTGAGAGATTCGATGTCTTGACTTCTCTAGAGTTTATATCTTCAGAGACACGGATCCACAATTTGGCGCATCCGGATTTCTCACCACCATTCAGACTGTTTAGAGTGATGGAGCCAAGTGATGACAGAATAAGTATTGCTTTCTCGTCTCCTCATGGGGAGCACTACTCGAGACACCCTCTACGCTTGACACACGAGGCTCGTGTACTGAGAGGGTTGCTTGGGAGGTCGATAGCATCTCGAGCTAGCTACAGAGAGAGAGTTATCATACTGCATCAGTGGCTGTTATGTTTTTTGCTGAGACACGAGAACTTTGATTTGATAGATATTTTACTGGCTCAGATAGAGAATGTTGTCTATGAGGGGATTGGAGCTCGTCAGTTACCTTTTGCCCCCTACATATGTCTGATGCTGAGGAGAGCTGGTGTGATGACTGAGGAGGAGCGCACAACATTGTCAGAGATTACTACCTTATTCAGTCCAACAGAGCCATCCGACTTTAGGGTTCTTCGGGTTTTAGCTTCTCTAAGGACCCCTGGAGGACAGAAGAACACAGCCTCCAAGGATGTTGACACTAAGGCTCCAGAGGGAGCACAGCCAGGTGCTGGGAGCACTTAGGCTCCAGATCAGGCCAAGACTCCTACCTCTCGTGCTACATTACCCTGCTTTTGCTACCAGATTGGATGCTATTTAGGCAGAGCAGGAGGAGCAGAGGAGATTTCGAGAGGGGGAAGCTGAGCTTATTTACCAAGAGAGGGCTGAGTTCGAGGAAAGAATCCTACTCGAGCGCATCCATATTGAGGAGCGGCTATAGATGGAGAGGGAGCCTACAGAGGAGAGGCGACGGCCAGACACGGAGTTTCACAAAAGGTCACAGCGCATTCAGTTAGAGATGGCAGCGGCTATTTCGTATATATCTGTCGGTTTTGGAGCTATTGCGTCATATCTCTAGGGGACTGGTATGCAACCTCTTCCAGCGTTTCCGACGACTACGTTGCCAGGTCCCCTGCCTTCACAGCTCCAGCCTACTGTATCTCAGCCTCAGTATTCTTCAGTGCCAGCATTTACTACTGAGTTGCAGAGCCAAAGTCAGCAGTAGCAGTAGTCCACTTTCACTACACTGCTCTTAGCCTCGCTTTCACCGTTTGTACCTTTTGGGGCAGCCAGCACAACTATGACTACTGGAGAGGTCAGTGTTTCAGTTACCACTTCTCAGTTCTCTCCAGTTTCCTTAAACTCCATGTCGGTTCTATTTGCTTCAGCTGAGCCGAGAGTGTCAGTGCCAGTATTGGAGTCAGGGACAACAGTTGGCAGTTCTCCTCTTGCTTCGAGGGTTCTATCTTTTGAGGCTACTACTATTGAGTCAGTTTTGACAGAGCCACCGCCAGAGACTTCAGAGACAGAGCTAGCAGCCACCACAGCGAGCAGCCCAAAGCTGCAGATGTAGATATCCTGTTTCAAGTCAGATATTCTCCAGAGGAGGCAGCTCAGACCCATGCCAGTGCCGATCAGCCAGCTTCAGTTCTGGGCAAGGAGCTATCCCTGACGTCTTTTTTAGGCTTAAGTGCTTTCAATGATGTTGAACAGCCAAAAGACCGGTCAGCAATAGTAGCTCAGCCAGCAGAGGAGCAGCCTCCGACTGTCACTGCACCCAGCTCTTCAGCCGCGCAAGATTAGATCTTCTGTAGGAGTTGGGTGAGAGATATAAGGTGTATCGTTCTGAGAGCTAGCTGTCTAGGGGGAGGCCGTGGATGGGTAGTTATGGCTTTGGATTTCATTTGGCGGTTTTCATTGGCTATTTGTGATATTTTGATGAGCTTGTGTTTTGTTCGACTCTTTTAGCTCATTGAAATGCACTCGGTATTTAGACTAATCCCGTGTTTTCTTTATGTATGGCTCCTAGTGCTTTATCTGTTTTGCAGGTTCCTTTGTGGATGTGCGTCCCCGTCTCATTCTCTATCGTGCACTATTCTTTGTCAAACCAGCATTCTCCCTCTCTATTTGCTTCCTCGGTGCCATCTTTTTGGATGATTAGATGAAAAGAGAAATAGAGTGCTACCAAATAGGGGGAGAACCACAGGAGAACGACGGTTCCTACCCATGACAAAGGAGGGGAACACTTGCAATTTTTTTTTGAGGAGTCATCAAGGTAAGGGGGTAAGTGTTCTTTTGAGATGTGTTTTATTCTCTATCTTTTTTCATCTCGTTTGGACTGTTTGTGAGTACTATGGTTGTCATCAATCACCAAAAAGGGAGATATTGTTAGCTTCATGACCTTTGAAGTTCCATAAAATGTATGAATTGATTTTGATGATTGAGTGGATACCATAGGTAACGGTTGTGTTGCAGATACCACCTCGTTAATTCTAGATCAACATGGTGGGCTTCCTCGGTGGATGACAAGGACGAACCCTAGAAGAAGAGTTGTCGGACATCGGAGGACCAAGGCTAAGGACTAGCTAGAGAGTCCATAGGTACGCCGGTACTATTAAGGGGGTAAGGTCATTGGTTTCTTGTCATACAAGTGTTAGAAGGTGTGAATGCTCCTTAGAGCCTCAGAAACCACTAAAGATGGCAGAGCAAACAAAGTCAAAGACCGAAGCTCAAGACCAGTTGAAGATTCAGTCACCGAACAGTTCAGTGAGCCCTAGAAGAGCCAGTCCAGAGAGAGGTGCTCTCTAGAGTCGAGATGGAGGAGTCATCAGACAGTCCATCGGTGCAATGACCGAATAGTCCGGTAAGCCAAAAGCTGAAGTCTAAAGATGTCTATAGGAATCCAAAAGTGAAAGTCACCGTACAGTCCGGTGAAGATATGCACCGGACAGTCCGGTGTCATATGGATTAGATTTCAAAGAGAGTGTTTCCCTGGCCGAGGAGGAAGAAGGGTCACCGGACAGTCCAGTGGTCCAGTTACCGGATAATCTGGTGATTGCATAAAGCAATCAGCGTTATGACATCACGTTCTAATGGTTGTTTCTGGGTTGGAGCCTATTTAAACCAAGGAGGGAACGTTTTCTTGTTTGCCCTTGATCAGAATTGCTGAAGCCAAGTTGTGAGAGGCCAAAGGATACCACCAAGAGAGTACATTGCAAGATTGGAGATCTTTTGTGCTAGTACAAGAGTAATAGGGAGCATTCATACACTTCTATAGCTTGTAGGCCTTAAGAGGAGTGATCTTTGCCTATTACTCTTGGTGTGGGCAGCCTATACCGGCTAGGAGTCGGTGCTTGAGCTTCCGAGGAGATTATGAAAGACGGCGTCAAGTTTGTACGCTGTTCGGGCTCTCCGCTCGAAAGGGAAACCAAGAGAGAGCGCCCGAGCCTTGGAGGCTTGCTCTAGCGCTTGGGTATTATGTGCGACAGCCGGATCGCCGGTGTCTTCACTCCAGGAGTGAAGCGTATCCTTGTGAGCATTCTTTCGGGAATGACGAGAGGGACCGAAACTCTGAGGGGAATGGTCCACTAGGATTAGGGGATGGCGCCTACCTTACGAGACCTCGAGAAAAAATCACTGAGCACTCTCTATCTCACTCTCTTTACTTGCCGCATTTATTTACCGTTTGTGTAGTATGATAGGTTGTTCTTTGATTCCACTTGGTGGCTATCGTGCTAGTGCTTATCGTGCTAGTGCTTGCTTCTTGTTATTTTCTTATCACTAGCATTGTTAGAGGTCTTGACCTACTAAACTTGTTTAGGTTTGCTTCCGTTGCAGTTAAGTCTTATAGTTTTAGTTCGTAGCGAAATTAGTACTATAAGTCCGCTGATTCAACCCCCTTCCCAGTCTCCTTGATCCTTACAATCGGCTATAGGCATAGGGTATTCACTGTGGCTCTATTTAAATTTCTGAAATCAATGCAAACTCTTATTTAATCGATGTTCTTCTTCTCCACCGGCATAATGTTGCATATCCATTCTGCATACCTGCAAGGTCTTATAAATTTCGCTTGAAGTAATCGAATAATCTCCTCTTTAATCCGATCATGCATATTCGAATTGATCCTTCGTATCAATTGCTTGAAGGGTCTGAAACCAGATTTTATTGGAAGCCAATGCTCAACTAGCTCGCGGCTCAACCCGACCATTTCATTATAAGACCATGCAAAATAATTCACATATTCCTTTAGCAAAGTGATTAATGTCATTTTATAATCGGCTTTCAGGTTTTTGTTTATATAAGTCACCCTAGGATTGTCATCGCTGCAAATGCTTACCTCCTCAAGAGGATCGGCCGATGTGAATCCTTGTCCTAACTTGTAAATGTCCACTATTTCTTCTATAGCTTCGCACATATCATTCGTGTTGGACCGATAGTATTCCACTCTCTTTTCCAACCAATCAAGATTAGACTCCGTTAAATCACATTATATGATTGAGCCAATTTTTCATCGGCTTTACATTGATGGGTACAAAAACAACTTTAGTCACACTAAGAAAATCATAATCTGCCATGTCTAAACAGGTCAAGCATTTGACGGTGTCATACGGCAAAGAAGATGATTCGGCCATAGCAACACAAGCCGATACATCCGCATGAACAACCTCTACATCATCACCAACCCATTGTATCAAGAATTGATGCACTGTAGAGGGAACACATCTATTGGCATGAATACAAATCACGCTCTAAGATCGAGCTATAACTACCGCGCACATCGGCAACAAAGAAAGCGGTAGCCATGGTCTTGCTCCCAAAGGTGAGCTCTATAAAAGCCACCCCCATAGCCTCAATAGAGTCTCCTCCTCTCACACGATTCAAAGTCATGTTGGTCTGGATGACCTCGTCATCGGCCTTACCTAGCTTTTTGAATAAAAAATATGGCATTAGGTTAACAATAGCACGGATGCGAGAAATCGATGTGCCATTGATATGACCTCTCACATAGAGTGGTTTCAAATGGTTCTCTAATTCCTCGAGCTTCTCAAAGATAGCACTTTTTGGCCCAAAGTTGAATTGTTCCATAACCTCTTCTTTCTCTACCAAAGAATAATCGGAAAGAGACAAGAAAATAGTGTTGATGTACATACCTTCTCGAGGCGGTATAGGCTTGTAGTCCAAAAGGTCGTCATCGTCAAACTCGGACATGTCGACGTCTCCCGTGGGTGAGGGTGTTGTAGAGTCCTCTCCCAACATGGGATCGGCCAAACCCAGTGGCTTCGGAGTAGGCACCGATTCCTCTGTCACCAGTGGAGTGGTAACCTTGGGCTCATTGACCTTCCACTGCTTAGCTTGAGAGACCATCAGCTTGATCTCGTTGAATACCTTGTCCCTTTTCTTTTCCACCTCCTCCTTTCGAATCTTTCGGAGGCGCAGCCATTGTACCTTCCTCTTTTGACTGTGGGTCAAGCTAGACAGACACCACCTCGGTTTGTGTACTTAGAGGAGCTCTTACTGCTGCTAGCTTCATGATCATGGAAAACCTTTTTGAATGGATCATCCAAAGTGATCGGTCCCGTGAAGACTCCCCAAATTTTGACATCGGTCGCGTTGATTTTTATGACACCTCCGGATGTGTTTTCTTGGTGGACAAAAGTGGAAGGGGCAGGTTCATTACCTTACTTCGAGCGCCACTCCTGCTTAGACGCGGTGGTGGAGCCCCCTCCTTGCATTTTGATCGATTAAAACATCGACTGATATGGAATAGGGCCAAAAGGTCTTGTGAAGACATCTCCCCTTAGCCCGTTCCACCCTGGATGAAATGGTGGTTATGGCATCGATGGAACGGGCATAGGTGGCACGGGCATCGGTGGCACCGGCATCCATGATCCCATGTATGGATGCCACACATGAAACAGTAGGTAAGGCATAGGATGGAACCATGGCGGTGGTACTCTGAACCCATGTGGAGGAAGAGGAGGAGATCCACGAACATCCGTGGTTTGCCACATCTCCTTCCAAGGCGGGCTTCTTCCCCTTGGTGGTGATCTTGGCCGCTTCATAGACCGATTGTTCAAATCGGTCTTTTGATTTTTTTTACTTTGCTATAAGATGGTCGCAGGCGTTTTTAGGCCACATCTTCCTGTCCACGGCCTTTCCTTGGTTCATTTTTCACTTGCCCACTTCAAGGTTCTTCGGTTTTATCATCTTGGGCTGTGGAACTTGCCCCCGGGTCTAAAGACTTGGATGGTGACCTCGAGATACTCTTGACCATCAGAGGACTTCTTGAGCACCACCTTCCTATAGGCCCCCCTTTCTCACTCGGAGAAATAGGCATCTCCTCTCCGATGATCACGTTCTTCACTTTGGTTGTATCGGCTTTATAAGGCCGAATCAATACCTTGGGTTTAAGCTCTAGAGTGTTGACGGGGAAAGGGTGCTTGTCGATCTGCATTTCTTTAAGACTCAATAGTCCCTCATTAAGAGCCGATTGGACCTGTCGACGGAAAACATTGTAATCGTTAGTAGCAAGAGAATAAGAGTTATGCCATTTACAATATGCTCTACGCTTAATCTCATCCGCCGGAGGTAAATTATATGCAATCTTAATGTATCCACCTTGGTGCAACTCATCAAATATTTTCTCGCATTTAGCTACATCAAACATGTATTTTATATCATCTTTCAGATTCTTATGAACCGGTTTGAGCGAATCACAAGCAAACGATTTGGCCTTAGATGGCCAAACGAACTCGAGAGCCAAAATGTCATTGGAACCATCATCGAAATTATCAGAATCATATTCCACGACATGCACGCTGTGACGGATCTTATAATCATGTTTTATTTCTTTGCTTCGGCTTTCTTGAGCCGAAGCCCTTTGTTAGAGGTGGGTGAGTGTGAGAAAATCGTGCCCCTCCAACTTTTCCCTAGGATGCGATCGTAAACCACTAAAAGCTAGGTCGGCTAAATCCTTTTCAGAAATTGTTAAATTAAAACAACGGTTCTTAGCATCTCTAAACCGCCAAAGATAATCAACGACGAGTTCATCTTTTCTTTGCCGAACTGATGTCAGACATGACAACTTTAACTCGTTGTCCCCAAAATTAAAGTGGTCAAGAAATTTATGCTCTAAACACTCCCACATGTAGATGGAGCCTGGGGACAATGAGAAAAACCATGAAAAAGCGGTTCCGGTTAGTGATAAAGAAAACAAACGTACTTTCAAAGCTTCGCTAAAGCCCGCTCCTCCTAGTTGCGCTACATATTGGCTAATGTGTTCTCAAATTGTTTTACTATCTTCGCCATTAAATTTTGACGAAGTCGGGCACACGTCATATGCTACGATAAGGGACCTAATCAAAATATGCGTACGATTTTTGGTAAATCCGATCTCTTCCCTTGAAGTCTACCCCTAGCATTTCAAGAAATTGTTTGCTCAAGTCCTCCTTTATATGCGTCATACACTCCTCTATGTTGCCAATGGGTGGCCTAATGGAAGTGCTGGATGGTGGAGGATGTACACTTGTTTTTATGGCACTAAATAATTCATTAGGAACGGGTCATGAGGGATACCCGTACCGCTTGGTGGGATAGGTGATGTGCTATATGCGACGGTACAGTATGGAGGGACAAAATTAGCCAATTCATTCAATCGGCTCGTGGCCAGATTAGGGATGCTAGTGATTGTCTCTACACTAGTGGGGGACACAACCAAAGGCACATGCAATAGAAAACTAGTTTGTCCACTAAATGATTTCAATGGCATGCCATACGGGGGGTTGTTCTACACTAGATGTAGTCGGTGCCGATGTATTAGTAGTAGGACCTACATGTCCTTACATTGGCAGCACCCATGGCCACGTCGTCGAGAACGATCAAAATAACGTGCTCCTTCACTTGAGAGATCGCGCATTGACGGTCTTTCTTGAAACACGCTAAGTGCTCCTGCAGCTCCTGCTCTTCCCGCACCTTACGCACCTCTTCAGAGGCCTTTCGGCACTCTAAGAATGCCTTGCATGCCTGCTCGGGCAACTCCTCGAAGAATGGCATGACAATGTTCGTCGTGAAGATCTCGGAGGTCATGGTGAAAAACAACGAATCGGTTTGTGCAACCGAAATCATGCGTTCCTCAGCGGAGTGGTCAAAAAGTGTGTTGACGTCGAAATCGGGTCTAGGCCGGATACCCCTAACCCGAGACAGCTTGCCGGATACTCGAGCAATGTACCGGACAGTCCGATGACTCTGATTTTTGGGTATCAGCACATACAAATTTCCTTTTATTTGAATTCACCTCGCAGTTTTAACATATGTTAAGCAATTGGCTTAGTTGATGCAGTTCTAAATTAAACAAAATTTTGTTGGTTGGAGCATTTGCAATATGTTGGTTCATATGCCTAAGTACATACACTGTAATTATAGCGGAATGAGGAGAACAAGGAGATGATCCAAGAAACATGTCAGAAAGCAGTGGCGGAGCTGGTGGGTAGGCCGGGTGGGCCGTGGCCCACCCTGGATTTGGCCCAGCGAAGGAGCACCCCCCATCTGCACAGCCCCCAGACCCCACCCGTGCGACGGGTGATCAACAGAAAGCGAGATGAGCAGCAGCGCTAGGGTTTGGGCGACGGTGGTGGCCCAACCGTGAGTCGGCGTGCACGGATGAGGGAGCGGTGGCGTACATGGTGGTGTGTGCAGCAGGGACGCAGCGCGCTGCGGGGGGGGGGGGGGGGGGGGGGGGGGGGGGGGGGGGGGGGGGGGGGGGGGGGGGGGGGGGGGGGGGGGGGGGGGGGGGGGGGGGGGGGGGGGGGGGGGGGGGGGGGGGGGGGGGGGGGGGGGGGGGGGGCGCTGGGTGGCGCGCACGGCAGCAGCTGCCGACGCCCCGACTGTCAGGTGGCACGGTGGCGGCATCCTCTTCCTCCAGTCCCCCACTGCAGCACAGAAAATTAGGTTACAGGCAAATTGATTTCCCTTTTTCTTAATTTTCATTCTAAGCTTTCTAGCATAGCAAATTAGTAACTTTTCTACACAATTGAGTTGCTTGATTGCAGATTTCTGAAATATGAAAAGAGATGAAGATATTGCTTCAATTTTTCGAAAAATTGCAGCAAAAAAAAGTTCTTCATCTTCACCTTCAGTTCTGTCCATGAGTGCCCATAAGGTACGTAGGCTTGCCCATAAAGTACGTAAGCTTCAGTCGCCTTCAATTCTTCTTCAATTCAGCCTTTCAAGTTCTTTTGTTTAATTTGATACCCATAAGGTACGTAGGCTTGCTGAATTTTACCCAAATGATTTTTTAAGCTCAGATTTGATAAGACTTAAGCCCCTGTTTGGGGAGCTGTAGCTTCTCTGTGTTTCCTAAAAGCAATGTTTTGGAAATTCCAATCTCGCTTGTCCAAGAAGCCGAGTTTCAGAGAAGCGAAGGTTGACTGTTTGTCGTCCCCAGCTTTTGGGGAGAACAGGTGAGTGGGTGGAGTGAGCGAGGAAGCATACCTCACCGGCAGCCGGTAGATCTGGCAGCCGCCGGCCTTCTTCTCCTCAGGGGCGGCCCATCAGACGAGGTCCTGGGGCATTGAGGGCGACGCAGAAGCGCGAGCTCGTCGGGCGTCGGAGACTAGCGTATCGGGCGGCGCAGCGGGGCGAGCTCGTCGTCCCGGGGTCAGGACACTCAGGACGCGCGCGATGGGGGCGAGTTCATCGTCGAGGTTCGGGGTGGCGCAGCGGGGCGAGCTTGTCCTCGAGCACGGCGGCGTCTTCTCCGGTGCCCGGCACGGCAGGGTGAGCTCGTCCTTGGGGCGCGGCGGCATCTTCTCCGATGCGGGGGCACAGCAGGGGGAGCTCATCCTCGGACGCGACGGTGTCTTCTCCGCAGACGCGATCTTTTCCTCAGGTGCGGTGGGCAGAGAAAAAGCGGAGAAGCGACGCTGAGGTCGCTGCTTCACGTTTATTTCATTCGTCGGGTTTCACGGGCTTTTATGGATTCTTTGGTTTGCATAAGCGAAACCATTTGGCGTAGCTTCCACAGCTTTTTTCATTTTGAGAACGCAGAAGCTAAAAAAAGCTTCCTCAAACAAGGGCGAAATGCAACTTGATAAATATATTGTGATATAAGAAAGCAAGATAGCTTACAAGACATAAATAATCTTGTTGACCTCTTAGTCAACCCTGTGGAAACAAAAAGGCATAATATTTATGATTTGGTATACTTGCTTTTTAAATTGGTGTTGATTCTACCTGTGGCGACAGCAAGTGTTGAAAGAGTATTTTTAGATATGAATTTTGTCAAGAATAGATTGAAAAATAGGATGAGTGACAGTGTTTTAGATGATTGTATGTTTACTTTCACTGAGCGAGATATTTTATTGAATGTGAAGGAAGAAGATATTATCAATTGCTTTATAGTCATCAGAAAATGTATGCCCAACAAGTAATTTGTTATCTCTCTTTTACTATGTTTGTAAAGTAATTATATTTCGCTTGAAATTATGTTACAAACTTGGCACTTATGTTTGTAATATATTTTATTTGGCTCGAACTTCTATTATAAAGTTGACACTTTAATTTTGTTGTGTGAGAAAAAAAAATTCGGCTCACTGTTACCAAGCGATCGTCGCCGTGTAACAATGAGATGAATTCACCGTATTACGAACAGCGAAACGACCGATTTACTCAACAAACCGGCAAAGAAAAAGAAACAAATGAAGCAAACAAAAATAGGTTGAAATAATGGATGGAATAATAGTTCTGGTTTTTTCTCACGTCCTCCCTATCCTATTTATATAGAACTTATTAAATCTCTAAGAAACAGATTTTAAACTAACTTAAACAACTCTCCACGGACCTAACTACTGATCCTATTTCTCAGCTCCACGTGATCCTTCTTTGCCAAACGGATCTAACTACTAATCCTATTTTTCAGCTCCACATGACTATCTCTCCTCCTGGATCTTTATCCCTCAACTATGCACGTATCTTTTCTCCTGGCAAATAGCATGTTAGACTCCAGGTTTCTTTGGCGTGGCATCTTGCATGCTGTTGTGCGTTATCTTCCAGGCTGCACCCACTCACCATTGTCTGTAACTAAACACACGAATAACCAGAATTTAATTAGAATACATGCAACTAATCCGGCTGCTTCACTAACCAACTAAAAAAAAGCCAAATCAGCTAATAATGCCAATTTCCACTGCTAACACATGCCCCCCCCTGTTTTTCTAGCAAAGGATTGCTGAAAAACATTGATCTATTTATCGGCTATCACTGATTAATAATGGCTATCAAACTATGCTCACAGCCGAATATCACAACCATTAAATATAATCTCATTGTCTTTACATTTCTTGCCATATACTAGGATAATATTTTTTTCAAATATTTTCCATTTAGAGCTTTGGCCAGTCTTCGTCCCTGCAAATCTTCAACAAAATAAGAGTTCCCAGGGACAATTCCCTTTACCTTGAAAGGCCCCTCCCAACTCGGCGACCATTTTCCGAACCTATTATCTCTAGAACCTAGGGGCAAAATAGTTTTCCAAACTAAATCCCCAACCTGAAATGCTTTTTCCCTAACCTTTTTATTATAAGCTTTTGCCACCCTCAGTTTTTCTTTTTCTATTTCTCTCAAAGCTCGTAATCGGCTTTCCGAGATTTCATCTATTTTATCCATCATTAACTCATTGTAATCCACAGCCGATAGTCCATCTTGATGAGCCACTCTATAAGCTTGCAGATTTATCTCGATGGGAAGCACCGCCTCTTGTCCATAAACTAATTCGAAAGGGGTTACCTTAGTAGCTCCATGTTGAGATACTCTATGAGCCCACAATGCTTCTGAGAGTACTTCATGCCATCTTTTTGGATACTCATCTATCTTTTTCTTGATCAACCTGATTAATATTTTATTGCTGGATTCAGCCTGTCCATTCGCTTGTACATAATATAGCGACGAATTCAACAATTTTATTCCAAGAGTCTTGGCAAACTCCCTAAATTGATGTGACATGAAGGAAGCTCCTTGATCTGTCATCAATGTTTGTGGGATACCGAATCTATAAACAATATGCTCCAGCACAAAAACAGTCACTTCTTTGTGTGTCATATTTTTTAGTGGCACAGCTTCAGTCCGTTTAGTGAAATAATCAGTGGCCACCAACACGAACCGGTGACCTTTAGATGATGATGGATATATTTCGCCAATAAAATCCAAACCCCATCCTCTAAACGGCCACGGCTTTATTATAGGATGCAGCATGCTAGCCGGAGCCAATTGTATATCCCCAAATTTTTTACAAGCTTCACACCCTTTATAATATCTAAAGCAATCGTCCAGCATAGTCGGCCAATAAAATCCTGCTCGTTTTAGCATCCCCTTCATCTTATGAGCCGACTGATGCGTCCCACACATGCCCTCATGCACTTCTCCCATAGCTATTTTTGATTGCTCTTCATCTAAACATTTTAGCAGTAAACCATCTATTGTTCGGCGATATAACTCGTTATCCAGTAAGGTATATTTTAACACCTGCCGCCAAATCTTCCTATTTTTGGTATTATTGGGACTTATCAAGCATTCTATTAATGGCTTTCTCCAATCACCAGCATTTTTCTGTTCGGCCTTCTGCCCCCCTTGGCCTGAACCGCATTCATCAACACTGAAAATATTTTCTGGCCCCGACATGTTTTGCACAAAAAATTTTCCTCGTTCTACTACATATCCTGAGGCCTGTTGAGCTAATGCATTAGCTCTACCATTCTTATCTCTAGGTATGTGAGTAATTGTAAAAGTATCTAATATTTTTATTATATCTAAACACCTATTCAGGTAATCCCTCAACAAATCATCTAGGCACTGAAATTCTCCCTCTATCTGCTGTACCACCAGCAAAGAATCCCCAAAAACATCAACATTTTTACTCCCATTCGCTCTAGATGTGTTAAACCCGGCAACAAAGCTTCATATTCAATCTGATTATTAGTGCATGGATACTCAATTCTAATTGCCGTTTCATGGACTAAGCCATTCGGTGATATTAAAACGTAGCCGATTCCCTGCCCCTCTTTGCAGACAGATCCATCAAAAAATAATTGCCACGGTATATATTAACACAAGAAACATCTAACTCCTTATCAACCCTGTGGTCGGTTACGAAATCAGCTAGAATCTGTCGCTTCATAGCACGTAAATGTTCATGGGTCAACTCATATTCTATCAAAACATAAGCCCACTTCCCAATTCTACCACTAAGAATCGGCCTTTGTAGCATATATTTAACAACATCAGCTTGGCACACGACTATACAGGAACTTGAAAGCAAATAATGACGAAATTTGTTGCATGCAAAATATAGAGATAGACAAAGTTTCTCAATGAACACATACCTGCTCTCGGCGTCCAGCAACCGGCGACTTAAATAAGCCACCACACACTCTTTCCCATCGTGTTCTTGAACCAAAACAGACCCAATAACTTTTTCTTGTGCTGCAATGTATAACTTGAAAGGCATACCAGCCCTAGGTGCTCTAAGCACAGGTGGTCTTGATAAATACCTCTTGATAGCTTCAAAAGCTTCCCTCTGTTCGGCTCCCCATATGAAATCAGATTCATGTTTAAGCCGAAGTAGAGGCGTGAATGATTCAATCTTACCGGCCAAGTTTGAGATAAATCTTCTCAGAAAATTTACTTTCCCTAATAACTTCTGAACATCTTTCTTACATGTCGGCTCTTTTAAATCTTTAATTGCCTTAACCTTCTTAGGATCAATCTCAATCCCCTGTTCGTGCACAATAAAACCCAGAAATTTACCAGCCGATACTCCAAAAGCACATTTTAGAGGATTCATTTTTAAACCATATTTGTGCATCCTTTCGAATGCTAAACGTAAATCAGCTAAATGACCATCAAAATCAGCCGATTTAATCACAATATCATCAATATAAATTTCCACAATAATGCCTAACAAATCATGGAAAATAAGATTCATAGCTTTTTGATATGTAGCACCGGTGTTCTTTAAACCGAACGTCGTAACCACCCATTCAAATAGACCTATAAACCCTGGGCAGCGAAAGGCTGTTTTACACATGTCCTCTTCGGCCATAAAAATTTGATTATATCCTACATTCCCATCTAAAAAACTAATTATTTTATTACCAGAGGCGTCATTTATCAAAGCATCGGCAATAGGCATCGGGTATTCATCTTTTGGTGTGGCCTGGTTTAAATTCCTGAAATCTATACAGATTCTAATCTTCCCTGTATTTTTCTTCTCAACGGGAATTATATTGGATATCCATTCCGCATATCTACACGGTCTTATAAAATTTTCCTTCAAAAGCCGATCTATCTCTTCTTTTATTCTATCATAAATATTAGGATTAAAACATCTAGCTGGTTGTTTATATGGCCTGAATCCATGTTTGATTGGCAACTTATGCTCAACCAATTCCCTACTTAAACCAGGCATTTCAGTGTAGTCCCAAGCAAAGCAATCATTAAATTCTTTAAGCAACAAACATACCTTTTGCCTATGATTGGCCATCAAGTTGGCATTTATAAATGTGGGTCTTGGCCTATCACCAGCTCCAATGTCAACTTCCAATAAATCATCTACAGAGAAAAGCCTTTCCCAAGTTTCCCAAGATCATCAAAATCATCGATTGCTTCACCCATATCGTTTTTATCTAAACGATATTTCAACATCCTTTCGTGCAGCCACTTCAAGCTGTCCACCTTATCCATCTAAATCGTCAAATTGTTGAGCCGTGCTACATCAGCCGGCTTTATACGTACAGATACAAATCCATCTCTCTCCACACTAATGAAATCAAATTCTGATAAATCCCTACCTATCAAACAAGACATCTCACCATGTTGCCAGTCCATGGGCACATCCATCAAAGCCACACAAGCAGAATTATCAGCTTCTATTATCTCCACCTCATCATCAACCCATTGGATTAAGTACTGATGTCAGGAGGATGGCACAGAACAGTTAGCATGAATCCAATCACGCCCTAATAATACATTATATCTCCCTTTAACATCAACAATAAAAAATGCAGTCGGAATAGTCTTGCTGCCCACAGTAAGTTCAACTGAAATGATACCCTCAGCTTGTGATGGTTCCCCAGAAAAACCACTGAGGTTCATGTTAGTTTTGATCAGATCACCCTTGTTGTATCCCAGCTTGGGAAATACGGATAATGGCATCACATTCACCCCTGCACCTCCATCTACCAGCATACGCCTCACAGGTCTCCCATTGATATGTCCTCGGATATGTAAAGGCTTAAGGTGTTTACCATGTTCATCGGGTTTCTTGAACATAGCACGCTCGGCTCCTAATGCAAGCTCAGCAACATCTCCCTCAGGTGCTTTGAACTCGTCAGGCAGCACAAATACCATGTTGATATCAATATCAGTATGTCCCTCAGCATTCGTGGCTTTCTCAGATTTGCTGTCACTGGTCTCATTGTCAACACCCTCTTCTCTAGCCAAATGTTTTTCTCTCCATGACCTTTTCGGAACGAACATTGGTCTGTCCTCATTAAACCACTTATCTCGTTCTTCTTCAGCCTGTTTCTCTTTGATTTCCAGCGCTCTGAGTCGCTGAACCCTTCTTTTTTGTGTGCGATTCAACCCAAATGGACACCATTGAGGTGCTGGCTTTGTCTTAGGTGCAACAGATTTTGTGCTTCTTTCCTCCAAGCTAACTGCATTGCCATTAGTAATTTGTTGCTCAGATTTGCCAAAACCTTTTCTCTGTTCACTGCTGTAATGCATATTGTTTTGTCCATCATCTGCCAACCCAGGTTGCCGTGCTCCTCCTCTGGCAATATAATATGACATTCTAACTTGCACACCACTTCTTATTTAAAAATTGGGTCGAGAAACTAGTCTAGAACCAACAACACGCTGATTCATTATCATATCAGCTCTTGCCTTCTTCTCCCTGTCAATAAAATTTCTCCCACTATTATGTACATGCCGTGTGTTCAATTTAGCAGACTTATATCTCACAACTTGTTTATCACCACGTTGCCTTGGTTCAACAATGACTACATTTTTGCATTTTGCTTGCTGACTGGCAGATGGAACTGTTTCTGTAATAGACGCTGCGTCGTCTACTTTCCAACTGAAAATGCATGGTATGGTCCTGATCATTATTTCTTCATTGACCTCTTTCATGTGCAAATGATTTTCTTTATCTTTCTTGTCAATCTCCACCATATTACTATGGTCAGATGTCTCTGCTCCTGATCCAGCGATAGCCTTATTATCTGATGCTGCTGAACTCTTTGGCACCCACATTTTCTCTTGACAAGATTGTTTGTTATCTGCCAGATCATGTAAAACAATTGCATCACTTACTCGAACATTTGCATCTTGAATGTGTGCTGACCATGCATTGCTCTGCCATTGTCGCTCCACCCTCAAAAAATATTGGCCTGATGGCTTATTTTGCAACCAAGGCGCTCTCTTATATATATACATATAATTTGGCCTAGAGGCCAAATTAAATTCATCCCTTCGCCAGCCACCATTATTGTTTAACCTACTGTCAGGTGATCTTCTTCTTTTGAAACCACTCATACGTTGGAATACACTCTTCCTCTGCCGTGAAGTGTACTTGTTCAACAAGAATTCTGAAGTGGGTTTAAATACCGGTTTGCGTCTCCTTCCTTCATTAACTTTCCGTACACCCACTTCAGGGCTTTTAGGCCTGATCATCTTTGGCTCACTCTCCTCGACAATAATCGCATTCTTCCCCTTTGTAGATTCTCTCTGATCAGACTGCACCAGCACCTTCTTATTTTCAAAATTGATTACATTGACAGGAAAAGGATCTTGGTCCAGCCTCATCTTACTTCCCTCTCCAAATGACAATCGTCCATCGCTCAGGGCCGATTGTATCTGCCGACGAAAGTAATTACAATTATTAGTAGAATGAGAATATGAGTTATGCCATTTACAATAAACTTTCTTCACCAACTGTTCTAGGGGTGGAATTACATGTCCATCCCTCAACCTAATAACCATATTTTGCAATAGTACATCAAAAAGTTTATCACACTTAGACACGTCAAAAGTATATTTTATCTCATCTCTCTTTCTAGGGGAGGGTTTTAAAAAAGAACATGCAAAGAGTTTATTTTTTGATGTGTCGACCCATTCGGCTACACAAATATTAGTCTCATCATCACTAGCCGAATCGTATTCCAGCATGTTAACACCTTGCTTTTCCCTCTCCCTATTGGTGCCATCTTTAAATTGGCTATAATTTTTATTTTCTCTAGCACGATCCTCATGAGCTATGGCACGCTGCATCACCTGATTTACATCTAGAAAATCTTGCCCTTCTAATTTCTCTTTCAAATATGATGATAGTCCTGAAAAAGCAATATCGGCCAAATCTCTTTCTCCAATTTTCAGGCTATAACATTTATTTCTAGTTTCTCTAAACCTTTTGATATATTCAGAAACTGTTTCATTATACTTTTGCCTAACTGAAGTGAGATGTGATAGCCTAAGCTCAGTTTCACCATTATAAAAATAATCATGAAATTTTTGCTCAAGTTGTGTCCATGTGCCAACAGAATTCGGAGCCAAAGATGTAAACCAGTTGAATGCAGTACCAGAAAGTGACAAAGGAAATAATTTAATCCTATGTGCATCAGTTATACCAACATCACTTACTTGTGCCAAAAATTGCCCTACATGCTCATAAGTAGTTTTAAAATCATCACCATTAAACTTAGTGAAATCTAGAATTCTAAAACCTCAAGGATATGGTATACTATCAAAATATTCAGGGTAAGGTTTTTTATACGATCTAGCATGTCCTTTAGGCTCAAAACCAAATTCTCTAAGTGTTTTAGCTATCTGCTTCCTAACATTATCAGATGTCTCACTATTCACCGTTTTATCCGTTCCCAAATGATACGTTTCAGAAAAATATATATTCGGCACTGGTCCATGTACTGGACCGTTTCTTGTAGGTGTTATAGATGGGCCATATGCCATGGTTTGATAAAGGGCTGTTGCAGGTTAAAATGTGCTCCCTGATCCCCTTGAGCCCCATTAACAAAGGTGTTTGGCATACCCTGATTCACAGCTGCACCATATCCAGACCCATTAGAGGTGTTTGCTACTTGCTTTTCTTGCGCCTCACCTTGAACCTGTTGTACTACCGCTCTGATTTGTTTAGGTAGATTATTATCAAGGTCCTGTCTAAATGTAGCAAATGAGCGTTGCATCTCTTTCGAAATCACACGTGTAAACTGTGTAAGATCAGCCCCGTACTTGCTAGCGACAGATATGCCTACCATCTCAACAAGTTCTTCGAGATTGAATGATGGATTTACCTTCTTGTTAGATGTTCTCGCCGTGTCTGCTTTCTTGATCACGCTGTTTCTTGTCTTCTGGAAACACGCCATCTTCTCCCGGAGCCTCGCCGCTTTCTCCTCTTCCATCTCGCGCTCCAGTTCGGCTTGAATCTTCCTCTTATCCTCCTCTGTGAGTTCTTCAAACGTGACGTCAATCACGTTCCTAGGATCATCCTTCGAAGCATCACCGCCTCTAGTCATCTTCCCTCTTGCTGGAGCCACTTCGAATTTGGATTTAATCGGCAAAGAAGGTGCCGATTGATCGCGACTTGCTACCATGTGTATGATACGCTTCGTCCGTCCCCAGCGGAGTCGCCAATTTTGTTACCAAGCGATCGTCGCTGGGTAACAATGAGATGAATTCGTCATATTACGAACAGCGGAATGACCGATTTACTCAACAAATCGGCAAAGAAAAGGAAACAAATGAAGCAAACGAAAATAGGTTGAAATAATGGATGGAATAATAGTTCTGGTTTTTTCTCACGTCCTCCCTATCCTTATATAGAACTTATTAAATCTCTAAGAAACAGATTTTAAACTAACTTAAACAACTCTCCACGGACCTAACTACTGATCCTATTTCTCAGCTTCATGTGATCCTTTTTTGTCAAACGGATCTAACTACTAATCCTATTTTTCAGCTCCACGTGACTATCTCTCCTCCTGAATCTTTATCCCTCAACCATGCACGTATCTTTTCTCCTGGCAAATAGCATGTTAGACTCCAAGTTTCTTGGGCGTGGCATCTTGCATACTGTTGTGCGTTATCTTCCAGGCTGCACCCACTCACCATTGTCTGCAACTAAACACACGAATAACTAAAATTTAATTAGAATAGATGCAACTAATCCGGCTGCTTCACTAACCAACTAAAAAAAAGCCGAATCAGCTAATAATGCCAATTTCCACTATTAACACCCACTTTGAATTCGAAAGCTAGCTCCGCCACTGTCAGAAAGTCTTCATCATGCATCTTTTTGTCAACATTGGATGGAGATTTAATCATAGAATTGCTTTTTAATTCCCTCTGCACTATATTAGCGCTTTATTTTACTTGCTGTTTCCTTGTTGCTATTGTAAGAACAGGCCCTAATCTAACATGAGACCAAGGATGGAACGACTTTTTCCAATATCTATAAAAAATCTATGCCTCCTGGCTCATCTGCAGCCGCAAAACGAACAACTCTTCTTCGTTCCCGCGTTGAATCTGTGCAGTTGTGACGCAACGACTAATAAGTGTTCGGACGCATGCAGTTGCAGCTATATCAGAACGGACACTTAAATTATCCAACTGTTACGTTGAGTTTAATTTGGAAGTCAAGACGAATGGAGTGTCCAGTAATAACATTAGAGATCTGCTATAATTTCGAAAGAGCGTTTTTCAGGCAAAATATTTGTTGACTCTCGATGGTGACCTCCCGAACTAGACTCTGGCGATACGCTTGGCACAATGTAGTAAAAAATTGGTATTATACAAAAAATGCTCATCTATTATCTGCTTAGATATACTTCCTCCATCATAAAATATATATCATTTTAGACTTAAATCAACATTTGATCATTTGTCTTATTAAAATGTTTTTGTGTAAATATACAAATGAGCTAGTCATGATTAAAGGTTTTGTAGTAATAAAGTAATTTCAAATAAAATAAATAATATTTTTAGAAATTTGGTACATAATATGAATAGTAAAAAATTAATGTCTAATAGTCTAAAATGACACATTCTTAGACGGATGAAGTATTCTGCAACTAATCCAACATCATTAGCTGAAAAACAAATAATATGAACTAATTGTTAGCTGACTAAAAAAATTTATCCTCTAAACGGGTGGACTTTAGTTCACCCATGAACTAATTATTTTTCTATTAGTCTATCGAGAGGGATTAATAATTTGCAATTAAAAATAAGAAGTCTAAAACACCCTCAACAGTCACTGAGCTAACATTTGGTGCCAGATTCAAACAAATACAGACAATTAGTCAGGTTTAATAATTAGGTGACTAAACAATTAGTCACCTGGATCAGAGTTTGGCACTCCATAGTGGAGCTTCCAAAAGGGAAAAAAAATCCGTGACGTACATTTTTTTTTTAATCCCGTGTCTATTTTCTCGTGTGGCGTCCGCTTCGAGTGTTGCTTCTGTGGTGAAGCCTTTACCGCATTTTCAGACTTTTTTCTTAGATGTCGCATTTACAGATTTGCTTCCGGTGACGCTGACGTCCACTTTTGAGTTTTGACGCACTACAGTCTACAACCTGACCGGCCGCCCGGACGACAACCGCGACGAATACCGATCCGCAGCACAGGCCCCCCAGAGCTGCCGCATTTTAAACGACCAAACCAAACCTAAGTCGGCTCACAAAGCTAATATTCTCTCTATTTTTTAATTGATATCACTGTTGATTTTTAATTTAACTTTGACCATTCGTCTTATTTAAATTTTTTTTTATAAACTTCACATATTGTGATATAATTTGATTTATTATTAAAATTATTTAAACCAAAACTTAAAATTTTATATATTTAAATAAATTTTTTAAATAAAACAAATAGTTAAAATTAAATTAAAAAAGTTATCGATGACATCAATTAAAGATGCGTTAATGGTGGCGGCGCGTGTGGACGCCCGACGAAGAAAGCATCCACGGAAGACGGATGGGGGTCCCACCAATCATCAAGCTGACGACAGGGAAGGATTTTTGTTACGATCTTGTTGCCTCTGCATTTTCAGATGCGGTTTGGGTATATGAAAATGGGAAGTAGGATTGAGATTAAGAAATGAATAAGTGGTTGAAGTTTAATGAAATAGATGAATGAAAGGTTAAGATTTTGTTTCTTTATTTCCCTTTCCCTATCCCTTGCTCTTCAAATTGCCAAACATCACCTCAGGGAAGGCGACGTTCAACAGAATTGCTAGTTTCGCAGGTATCAAGCATGCGACGCCGTGGCTTCAGTTCAGCTCGAGATTTTGTTTGTACTGCATACTTTCAAATTCTGCTTCTAGTAGTAGTGTAAGCAAACAATATACTAGATTTTTTGTCTGTGATTCAATTAGTTGAACCATTAAAAATTAATAATCTCACAATCTACTTTCTCGTCACTTTTCTCGTATTTTATCTCACATGTAATATGTAAGTCTCGAAATCTACTTGTTTGTTCTTCGCTTGTATCACAACCTTATCGGTGTATTATTAATAAAAAAAAGTATTTTTAAATTTGTTAAAAATCAAAATTTTTAATTTTGACCATTAATAATTAAAAATTTATTATTTAATTTTTTAACTAAATTTAAAAATATTTATATTTTAGAACAGAGGAAGCACTCACGAACCTTTTTGCATATGCAGAGTTCAATCGTAAGAACAGAGGAAGATACGACCAGCAGATTCTCAAACTGGATATCCGCTTGAAGCAGAAGCTCAGAATGAGACATCGAGACACATGTGCGGATGAAGACGAGAGGGACAGGGCAAAGGTCGTATCGGCGCTGCCTGATCGTTCAGTAACGCCAAGTCGCCAACTTATGTACGATCGCAGCTAAGGGCGACCACCGGCCACCCTTTTTCCTGCAGGGGCCGTGAAAATCTTCGTTTCGTCGTCGCTTCCCGCAAGCCAGTGCTTTGAAAGCGGTGCGAGAGGATCGTACTTAGCTGGTCGGGTTGGAAAGCTACCTGCGCCGTACACAGATTAGTGGTGGAAAATGGTGGAGGTGTACCCATACACATACCGGCTGATGCTGGACGGAGAGGGGGACCCAATTTGTTGTTTCATATTATGGGCTCTTAAGAACCATCATAGGGCTCAGTCTGAAAAGCCGAACTATTTACTTTATGTCCCGATACAAGAATTATAGAATTGTAATCTTATAACAATACTGTCACATGCAATGTTTCAGGCTACGACATATTGAAAAACTATTTTTTTCCTAAAAAACAAATACGCACTAATGTTAAATTCTTTTTTTGCATAAAACCAGAATGGAAAAAAAGTACAAGAATTCTACTATATTCTGAAATGGAACTTTGAAAAAAATTCATTATTGCCAATTCAAAAGCATATCTCGAAACTATGCTATATTTGTACAAAGTTCACTAATATTTCCTTTTCCTATAATGTCTTCTGCTGCTTAATTATATGGATA
>BCLH01000415.1:64031-102072 GCA_001602315.1 Zoysia pacifica
TGGTGTGGAATTGATTTTATTCCATGGTTTTTAGTAGCGTGGATAAATGTTTCTCGTAAGGGTTTAAATAGTTACACCTAAGATTACCTCATGAGTCCTTTCAATTTAAAAAATAACTAATTTTTAAATGTAAAGAGGGTTTTGAATACTTATTTTATTTTTTAGCTAAGGAGCTTTAGAGGGTAACTTATGGTCCCCTAGTTTCTCATATTTCCTCTGTTTCGAATTATTTGTCATCTCATGCTTAAAAGAATAGATGAAAAAAAGTAGAATACACTGAAAATGAGAAGAGAGACAGAGATAGAGATCTATTAGGAATAGAAAAAATTATATTGAGAGGCAAAGATGATAAGTAAATTAATTAAGAAAATTTGAAGACAAGTAATTTGAGATGTAAGGAGTATTATTATTTACTTACTTCTAAAATTCTCAATAGTATCTTATTTCTAGATTTTGTTGACTACAGCTTTAACTAATGATTTTTATAAATTTGATTAACTTGATCAACATAAAATTTATATTTTTAGACCCAACATAAAAATATTTTGTAATATATGATTTATATAACTATAAAATAAAATAAATTTACAAAACATAGAAATAAATTTATTTTGGGACCGAGGACTAGTTAAAATTTGAAATATATAGCTACAATAATTTTAAAACAAATGGTTTACGTTTGCAAAGTCTGGCTTTCGTGTCTATCGTCTATTGTGAGCAACAGGAAATATAGTTGTAGGGTTATTGTGGTCGGTAGGTTTCGTCATTGGGTTAGATGCCGCACGATAGCTATTGAGCAGACTGACGCATACTTATGCCTAACCGGATCATGGTCGGAGGGGAGAATCGTGCAAATATAGGCCTCCTTTAGATTGGATTGGAAGAAAATTTTCTAATTTTTACATTTTTGTGTAAAATTAAATTAATTTCTGTGAAATTTTTTTACGATTTCCGTGAAAATTTTGCATTCTAACGGGCATACTGTACTCAGGGTTAACAAAACTACTCGAAAACCGTGGTAAACCGTGGTTTTCGATTAAACCGTTGCGGCTCGATTTTTACGGTTGATCAGTTTTCGTTTTAAAAATTTGAAAAAAATTGAAAATTTGAAAACCCCTCAAACCGAGCGGTTTACCGGAAAAACCGTTGAAAAACCGCTCAAACTGATTTGGTTTCAAATTCAAAAACGGTAAACCGTAAAAACCGCTCGGTAAACCGTAAAAACCGTTCGGTTTTCTCTCAAAAATTTGATTTTTGAATTTGTTCGGTTTTTTTAACAATTTTCGCGGTTTTTTCGGTCTTTGTTAAACCGCTCTCGAACGATTTTCGCGGCTGAAACGGTTTTGAAAACCGTGACTGTACTACGGACGTCGTGTGTGCATCACCCCGTCAGTATGACCAACCTCGGCCAAGGAATCTAACTTAACTAGGCACACGTACGTACGGCTACTTCATGCATTACAATTGAAGCAACAAAAGTGAAATGGCGCACGCCCATTGTCATTAATCCCACGTTTTAAATGGGGCCTAATTGATTCTACACTCTTATCAGGCCCTGCTTGTTTGGGTTTTTTATTTCGAGAATCTGTGTTTTTGGGCTCCTTGTATATGCTGTGTTCTTGAATTGGGTTTCAGTGAACAAACTGTACAGTGCATATAACTGGGAAAATTATTGTTGTACATGAGAATAAAAAGTTCCTGTAACGCCTGCATATGCTTCTTGTTGAAGTCGAAATGGATCCCGAGCAAACATACCACTCGCACGTCCGTGTGCAGAAATGTCAACGTTTTTTCAATGTCAAGTTTGAGGCAGCACCTAAACAATCCCACTTCAGAAGGGATCCCGTAGGAGGAGGATCATCTTAGGGACGATCCGAGCTCGATCAGGCCAGCCGGATCCCCTTCAAATGTCACCGGTACAAAGAAAGAACAGCACGAGGATCGAGTAAAGGGGTTAGAGTTTAGAGAAGAACGAAATGTAAAAACAAATTATTTTGATCGATTGAGATGATCCTCAACCGGTTATGGGCTTCTGTTTTATAGTAGAGAGATGATCTTATCCCGTAGGATAACTAATCTCACGAGTCAGAAAAGAAATTAGAATCAATCAGCTAAAAACTTAGCTAAATCAGCATTAACAGAGTTTCTGATAAGGTGCCAGACACTCCGGTGACTGAAGTCTCTGGTAAAATGCCGGAGGCTCCATCGTGTAATTCCGGGGACCCTAGAGGGCTCACCGAAGACTTCGGTGACGTGCCGGATACTCTGGTGGGCTAAATACCCGAACTCAAGAGAGCTCACCAGACACTCCGGCAACGTGTCCGACATTCTAGTGGGCTAAGTGCCCGAACTCGAGAGAGCTCACCGGACACCCTGACAACGTGCCAGATATTCTAGTGGTCCTGTAATTTTTGGGTGTTAATATATGCCTCTCTATTTTTTGTGAAGTTCCTACATCATAAAATATTTAAGCACCCAAAAACCTCTAAGGGCAATGGTTTTCTTGACTCATCGGCCATTATATTCAATTTTGGCAACAATGTTCTTCACATCGGTCACTTTTCTCTTACGCTTCTTACTATACACTTAGATGATTCTTTTTCAAGTATCGGCCATTAAGGGCCCTAGGTAATGATTCTCCGCGAACATCTTTCAACATGTATGTGTTTCCGGCGATGACTTTTACTATTCGGTATGGCCCTTCTCAACTAGGAGACCATTTTCTGAAGTTGTTGCTTGTTGAGCCTACGGGCAGAATAGTTTTATAAACTAATTTGCCCACCTGAAAAGTTTTGACTTTCACTTTCTTATTGTAGGCTCTAGCAACTCTAGCCTTGTCTTTCTCAATTTCTCTCAAGGTATTTAAACGCTTATCGGTGACTTCATCGATATTGTCTAGCATTAGAGTTCTATACTCATCGGTAGATAAATCATTTTGTTTGGCTAACCTTATAGCTCCTAGATTTACCTCAACGGGTAAAACGGCCTCTTATCCATACACAAGCTCATAGGGCGTTACCATAGTTGCCCTATGCCTAGATATCCAATGAGTCCCCAATGTATTCGATAAGACTACATGCCATCACTTGGGATGGTCTTCTATATTTTTTCTTAATGAGTTTAATCAATGTTTTGTTACTAAACTCGGCCTGACTATTGGCCTGAGCATAATATAGAGATGAATTGAGTATTCAAATTCTGTAGGATTCGACAAACTCTTTAACATGAACGGACGTAAAGGAAGTACCCTGGTCAGTAGTTAAAGTTTGAGGTATGCCGAACCTATGAATAATATGCTCGGTAAGGAACTCAATTATCTCTTTGTGCGTCATATTCTTGAGAGCCGCCGCTTCGGTCCATTTGGTGAAGTAATCTGTTGCGACCAACACGAAACGATGTTTCTTCGAAGATGGATGATGTATTTGCCCTATGAAGTCTAATCCTCATCCTCAAAATAGCCATAGTTTTATGATGGGGTTAATCGTGATGATGGGTGCCAATTGAATGTTTTCAAATCTTTGGCACTCTTCGCATTCTTTGTAGTAGCGGTAGCAATCGATAATCATGGTTGGTCAATAGAATCCGGCCCTACTTAACAACTATTTTATTTTTGGAGCCGATTGATGCATAGCACAAATGCCCTTATGAACTTCCCCCATAGCTACTCTAGCCTCGTCATCACCCAAACATTTCAAAATAAAATCATCTCCCATTCGACGATATAAGCCACCATCGATCAAAGTATACTTAAAAGCTACATGCCGAACCTTCCTATCTACACTTTGGGTTGAGCTACGAATGTATAAAATTATGGGTGACCTCCAATCAAACGATTCAGTACTATCACGGTTTGACGTGTTAGTGTTCGAATGGTCTAATTTCAACACCTCAATCATCGGTTTCTTAATGACTGAAAATCTACCTTTACCAATATTATGACCCGATGCCTATTGAGCCAACTCATTGGCTTCACTGTTTTCTGGTCTAGGCACATGATGTATGTTAAATTCATCCATTCTTCTAATGATGTCTAGTACTTATCTAAGATGGCATTCAATGATCCGTCTAAGCATTAAAAATTTCTAAAAATTTGTTGCACTACTAACGGCGAATCACCGAAAGGCTCTGCATGCTTAACCCACATAGACTTCTAACATCTCTAAACCGAACAACAATGCTTCATATTAGGCTTGTTATTGGTGCAATAATACTCTAATCGGTTTGAGAATTCGAAGTGTGCATCATGAGGAGATACTAAAACCACACCAACACATTGACCCTCTTTACAAACCGATCCATCAAAATATAACTTTCAAGGGGTAAAAGTAAAATAAGCAACATCTAGATAATGTTCTAAATTAATCCGATGTTCAACAATAAAATTAGCAACAATTTGGCCTTTTATGAATTTCAACGATTCATAAGCCAAATCATATTCAATCAATGCATAAGCTCATTTACCAACCACTAAAAATTTGCCTATGCAACATTTGTTTAATAACATCGGTTTGACAAGCAACCACATAAGTGCTAGATAGCAAATAATATCTCAACATGGTGCAAGCATGTTAAAAGAAAGAACATAGTTTTTTGATGAGAGTGTGCCTAGTTTCCGCATCCATCAACTATCGGCTCACATAAGTGATCACGTACTCCTTTCTTTCAGCTTCTTGTGTCAAAATAGCACCAATCACATTATCTTCCGCCACTACGTAAAGACGGAAAGGGACTCCTTCCTTAGAAACCCTAAGCACAGGTAGCGAAGACAAGTGCTATTTGATCTTCTCGAAAGCCTCTTTCTGTTTTGCCCCCAGGTAAGTTCGACTTCATTCTTTAGCCGAAGAATAGAAGTAAATGCATTAATCTTTTCCGACAAGTTAGAAATGAATTGCCTTAAGTAATTCACTTTTCCTAAGAAGCTTTTCAACTCTCTCTTACATGTAGGTGCTTGCACGTTCCTAATTGTTTCTATCTTCTTAGAATCTACCATACATGTAGGCGCTTGAATTATGAAACCTAAAACCTTTCTGTCCGATACACCAAAGCACATTTGAGCAGATTCATTTTCAAACCGAAACGACACATTCGGTCCAAGGCAAGTTGGAAATCAGCCAAGTGAGAATCTAAAGCAGCCGATTTGATCACCACATCATCTATATAAACCTTCATGATAATACCAAGCAAATCATAAAAAATAATGTTCATGGCTCTTTGATATGTGACACCCGAATTCTTTAACCTAAAAGTCATGACAACCCACTCTAACAATCTTACAAAACCAGAACATCTAAAAATAGTTTTAGACATCTCCTCTTCGGCCATAAAGATTTGGTTATATCCCGCATTACCATCAAGAAAGCCAATAACTCTATGGCCAGAAGCATCAATAATCATTATATCGGCTATGGGCATAGGATACTCATCTTTAAGAGTGGCTCTATTCAGATTTTTAAAGTCAATGAAAACTCTAATCTTACTGGTGTTCTTCTTTTCCACCGACACGATGTTGGAGATCCACTCCGCATACCTGCAAGGTCTTATAAATTTCACATCAAGTTCTCAATTAATTTCATCTTTAATTTGATCTTGTATATTTGGGTTAAACCTACTCCTCGGTTGCTTAAAAGGCCTAAAACCAAATTTTATTGGAAGCCGATGCTCAACTAACTCGCGGCTCAACCTAGGCATTTTATTATAAGACCATGCAAAACAGTCCACATAATCTTTTAGTAAACCGATTAAGTTCACCTTATAATCGGCTTTCAGAGTTTTATTTATATAATTTAGTCTTGGATTATCATCGTTGCCAAGGTTTAGCTCCTCAAGAGGATCGGTCGATGTGAATTCTTGTTCAAACTTATCCATATCTTCTATTTTCTCGATAGCTTCGCACATATCGTTCATATTGAACCGATAGTGTTCCACTCTCTTTTGTAACCAATCAAAATTAGAATCCATTAAATCACATTATATGGTTGAGCCGATTCTTCAACGGCTTTACATTGACCGGTACAAAACCATCTCTAGTCACGCTAAGAAAATCATAATCTGTCAAGTCTAAACTGGTCAAATACTTGATGGTGTCATGTGGCAAAGAAGATGATTCAACCATAGCAACACAAGCCGATGCATCCGCATGAACAACTTTTATATCATCATCAATCCATTGTATCAAGAACTGGTGTAAGGTAGAAGGTACACATCTATTGGCATGAATCCAATCACGGCTTAAGATCAAGCTATAACTACCGCGCACATCGGCAACAAAGAAAGCAGAAGCCATGGTCTTGCTTCCAACAGTGAGTTCCATAGAAGCGACCCCATTAGCTTTGATAGGGTCTCCTCCTCTCACACCGTTCAAAGTCATGTTGGTCCGGATGAGCTCGTCATCAGTCTTACCTAGCTTCTTAAATAAAAAATACGGCACTAGATTAACAATAGCACCGCCGTCTACAAGCATGTGAGAAATCGGTGAGCCATTAATATGACCTCTCACATAGAGAGGTTTCAAATAGTTTTTTAATTCTCAAGCTTTTCGAAGATAGCACTTGTCGGTCCAAAGTTGAATTGTGCCATGACTTCTTCCTCTATAAGCGAATAATCGAAAAGGGATAAGCAAATGGTGTTAATGTCCATACCTTTTTGAGACGGTGTAGGCTCGTAGTCTAAGAGGTCATCATCATTGAACTCGAACATATCGATGTCTCTCGTGGGCGAAGGTGCTGTGGAGTCCTCTCTTTAGACGGCGTCGGCCAAACCAAGTGGCTTCGGAGTAGCCTCCGCTTCCTCCGTCACCGGTGGAGCAAGGGCCTCGGGCTCCTTAACCCTCCACTGCTTACCTTGAGGGACCATCGTCTTGATCTCATTGAAGACCTCATTCCTCTTTTTCTCCACCTCCTCTTCTTGCATGTTCCAAAGGCACAGCCTTTGGAGCTTTCTATTTTGAGTGTGTGTCATGTCAGGCGGACACCACTTCGGTTGCGTGTACTTGTAGGAGCTCTTGCTGCTGCTAGCTTTATGGTCATGGGAAGCCTTTTCGATCAGATCATCCAAAGTGATCAGTCCTGTGAAGACTCTCTCGATTTTGACATCGGTTGTGCCGATTTTTACGACACCTCCGGATGCACTCTCTTGATGAAAAAGGATGAAGAGATCAGGTTCGTTATCTTGCTTCGAGTGCCACTCTTTCTTAGGCGCTGTGGTAGAGCTCTCTCCTTGAACCTTGATCGGTCGAGAATCCGTCCGATCCAAAATAGGGTTGGAGAGCCTTGTGTAAACATCCTCTCTCGGTCCGCTCCACCCCGGATGAAATTGTGGGTATGGCATCAGTGGAACGGGCTTTGTGTGGCATTGGCATCGGTGGCACAGGCATCCACAGTCTCATGTATGGATGTCACACCAAAAACGGTCAGCAAGGCATAGGATGAAACCATGACGGCGGTACTCCAAAGCCATGTGGATGAAAAGGAGGAGGAGGAGGCCCGTGCACATTCACGGTTGGCCTCATCTCCTTCCTAGGTGGGCTGCCTCCCCTAGGTGGTGATTTTGATCACTTCATAGACTGATTATTCAAATTGGTCTTTTGATTTTTGTACTTAGCCATGAGCCGGTCGAAGGTTCTTTTAGGCCCCATCTTCCGATCTGTGGCTTTGCCTTGATTCAACTTTCACTTGCCCACTACAGGATTCTTCTACTTTATCATCTTGGGTTATGGAGCTTGCCCCTCGAGTCTAGAGCCTTGGATAGTGACTTTTAGAGACTCTTGACCATCGAAGGATCTCTCAAGAACCACCTTCCTAGAGGCACCCTTCTCACTTGGAGAAATAGGCATCTCATCCCCGATGATCACGTTCTTCTCTTTGGTTATATCGGCTTGATGAGGCCGAATCAACACTTTAGGGTTGAGATCTAGAGTGTTGACGGAGAAAGGGTGCTTGTCGATCTGCATCTCCTTAAGACTCAATCGTCCCTCATTAAGGGTCGATTGGACCTATCGACGGAAAACATTGCAATCATTTGTAGCATGAGAATAAGAGTTATGCCATTTACAATATACCCTACGCTTAATCTAATTTGCCGAAGTTAAAGTATATACGATTTTAATGTATCCACCTTTGTGCATCTCATCAAACATTTTATCGCATTTGGCTACATCAAAGGTGTATTTCACATCGTCTTTTCGATTCTTATGAACCGAATTGAGTGAAACACAAGCAAATGATTTGGCCTTAGAGGGCCAAATGAACTCGGTAGCCAAGATGTTATTGGAATCATCATCGGAGCTATCCGAATCACATTCCACGATGTATGCGCTACGGCAAGTCTTGTAGTCATGTTTTATTTTTTTGGTTCGGCTTTCTTGAGTCGAAGGCCTTTGTTGGATGAGTGTAAGAAAATCATATCCCTCTAACTTTTCTCTAAGATGCGACCGTAAAACCACTAAAAGCTAGGTCGGCTAAGTCTTTTTTAGAAATTGTTAAATGAAAGCATCGGTTCTTAATATCTCTAAACCGCGGATGATAATCAACGACGGGTTCCTCTTTCTCTTGCCGAACCGATGTCAAGTGTGACAACTTTAATTCGTTGTCCCCGAAATAAAAGTGGTAATGAAACTTGCGCTCTAAAGACTCTCACATGTATATTAATCCCTAGGACAATGATTAAAACCAAGAAAAAGCGGTTCCGGTTAGTGATAAAGAAAACAATTATACTTTTAAAGCCTCACTAAAACTCGCTTCTCCTAGTTGTGCTATATATTGGCTAATGTGTTCCTAAGTAGTTTTGTTATCTTTGCCATTAAATTTGACAAAGTCGAGAACACACTATCCAACAGGATATGAGACCGAATCAAAGTATGCGGGGTACGGTTTTTGATAAATCTGATCTCTTCCCTTGAGGTCTACCCCTAGCGTCTCACGAAATTTTTGTTTAAGTCCTTCTTAATGCGAGCCATACACTCCTCTATGTTTGTTATGGGTGACCTAGTGGATGTGTCCGGTGGTGAGGGATGTGTGATCATTTTCATGACGCTAAACAATTCATTAAGAATGGGGCTATGAGGGATACCCGTAACGCTAGGTGAGATAGCTGGTGTGCTATATGAGACGGTACGGTAAGAAGAAACAAAATTAGCTAATTCATTCAATCAGCTAGTGGCCGGATTAGAGATGCTTGTAATTGGCTCAATGCTAGCGGGAGACACTTCCAAAGCACTAGTTTGCCCATGTGACAGAAAACTAGTTTGTCCACTAAACAAGTTCAACGGCATGCCATACGGAGGATGTTCTACACTTGACTAGTAGGCGCCGATGCACTAGTAGTAAGACCTACATTTACAACATGAGACGATGAAGCAATACTAACATTTTTAGATTTAGACAAGTTTTCTTGGATCATGTATTGCATATCGTTCGTCAAGACCTTTTTCATATCGGCAAAGTAAAACGAATGGTCTTCAAAAATAACGGGAGGGTGCGAAGATGTCTTTACATTGGTGGCACCCATGGCCGCGTCGTCGTCGACAGTCGAAAGAATGGGCACCTTCACTTGTGAGATCGCGTGATATGTCATGGGGTCCTGATCTTCACGACGTAGGATGATCAACAGATAACTAGCTTCAAAGAAGCCAAGATAACTTGCTGCAAGCAGTGATAACTAGTACAACTTGACAAATATAACTCGAAGCCAACCACCGTCTTTAACCGTCAACCTGAATCGAGGATTCGCCCAACCACACTCTCAAGGAACCAACCAACACAGCTTACAATCAATAGAGAAAACCTCGGAGGGAGCAAGAGCACCAATTGGGAGCGGATGAAGCCACCGCTGCTGTATTTTGTTTATCAAAAGAGCAAAGGGGCTCTGTATTTTGTTTATCAAAAGTCACCTATTCCTATGAGGCAATGGGGTATTTATACTAGGAATAGTCCTCATAGATACGTGTAAACAGGAAATGAAAAAGATAAGATAGACTATGTGGAAGGGCCTCCATGAAATGGCTTTGAGTTGTTCTCACGTGGCTGTTGGTCTTCTGCGCAGTATTCAATGTTTTGTCAATAACTCCACCTTGGAAAGTCCAAAACATGTGCTGTCAGTTGCATTGGAAAATTAAATTGAGAAGCTTTCATACCATGTGCAGCATGCACCACGAAATAATGTAGAATGGTACAGTTTTGCATGGAAATATTGAACATCTGGCAGACTGTGACCATCTGACCAGTCTTCACTAAAACTAGTCGGATCTCACAATTGAAATTCCAAACAGCTTGGCTCTGGTGGCATTGAAAACTAGACTTAATAAGCTTTCCAAAATGTCCTAATGGACCTCCATAGCCTTTGGAAGTCAAGAGTTATGGTATTTTCTTTCGAACTGTTCTGCTGGACTGGTCTGGTTCGAGTGTGGTCCTTCTCTATAGTCATCCCTTTGTATGTTCCTGTCATCCTTCTTGGTGAACCTAAGCAATAGCAATGCACAAGACTTAGACAGTATATAATTCTCATTAATATTAAAATGATTCTCACAAAGTAGCGTGTTCACCTCTTGTTGTAGCTTCTTTGCTCGACTACGTATAATCGGTCCATTAATGACTTGGGCTGGTGTCGATGTAGGTGAGACTTGAGTTGGTGTAGCTTGATTTGGAGGTTGTAACATCTTGCTTGATAGCGTGGTCACATCATCCTTCCCCCTTGAAAAGGAGTCGTCCTTGACTCTAATGTGTCTTCACTTGTGAATGGGAAGAGGTGAGCAACATTGAAGGTGTTGCTCACGCCATAACTTGCTGGAAGATATATCTTGTATGCATTATCATTGATCTTCTTGAGATCACAAAATGGACCATCTAGTCGTGGCAACAATTTTGATTTGCACTGATGGAGAAAGCGATCCTTGCGCAAGTGTATCCACACCAAGTCCCCGGGCTCGAGTAACACTTCTTTCCTATGCTTGTTCATACTTGCAGCCTTGCGTCTTGCCTTGAGTTCAATTATGTATCTTTTTTACATAGGCAGCACGCTTGGAAGCTTTCATGTTGGTCCTCTCCTGCAATGGAAGGGGTAACAAATCTATCAGAGCAATAGGTTTAAAACCATATACAATATCAAAATGACATAAGTTAGTGCTAGAGTGTACTGCTCTGTTATAAGCAAACTCCACATGTGGCAAGCATTCCTCCCAAATCTTCAAGTTCTTTTTCACCATTGTTCGCAGCAACATTGATAATGTCCGATTCTCCACTTCAGTTTGTCCATCGGTTTGAGGGTGACAAGTGGTGGAGAATAGGAGCTTGGTTCTAATCTTGGCCCATAATGTTTTCCAAAAATAGCTCACAAACTTGACATCTCGATCAGACACAATGATCATGGGCATCCCATGTAGCCTCACAATTTCTCTGAAAAATAAATTAGCAATATGTGAAGCATCGTCGGTCTTGTTGCAACGGACAAAATGAGGCATCTTTGAAAATCTATCAACCACAACAAAAATAGAATCCTTTCTTTTCTGAGTTCTAGGTAATCCTAAAATAAAGTCCATGCTTATGTCTTCCCAAGGGATATTGGAAATAGGTAAAGGAGTATATAAGCCATGAGGGTTCAGTTTTGGCTTAGCTTTGTGACAGGTGACACATCGCTCCACAAATCGGATGACATCTCTCCTCATCTTGGGCCAATAGAAATGATCACCTAGTAGTTCGTAAGTTTTCTTTTGTCCAAAATGACCTATTAGTCCACCTCCATGTGATTCCTGTAACAAAAGCAATCTAACCGAAGAATTTGGAACACAAAGCTTATTAGCTCTAAACAGAAATCCATCATGTATGTGATATTTTTCCCAACTTTTTTCATCTTTACAATGATTATATGGTTCTAAAAATTCAGGATCATTATTATACATACCTTCAAACTTTCAAGACCAAAACCTTTACCTCGAGTTGGTTCAACAACACTCTTTCGAGACAAAGCATCGGCAACAACATTGTCCTTACCTTTCTTATATTTCACAATGTATGGAAATGTTTCGATGAACTCAACCCATTTGGCATGGCGATGGTTCAGCTTAGCTTGACCTTTCAAGTACCTCAAAGCTTCATGATCAGAATGAATAACAAACTCTTTTGGCCATAAATAGTGCTGCCAGGTTTCAAGCACATGCACCAAAGCATATAATTCTTTGTCATAGACAGAATAATTCAATTGAGCACCTCCTAGTTTTTCACTAAAATGTACTACTGGTTTTCCTTGTTGCATTAAAACTCCTCCTATCCCAATTCCACTAGCATCACATTCTACTTCAAAAGTTTTAGTGAAATCAGGAAGAACAAGTACGGGTGCTTCAGTCAAACGTTTCTTTAATTCTTGAAAAGCATTTTCCTGTGAGTTTCCCCACTTAAAATCAACCCCCCTTCTTGGTCAATTCATTCAAAGGAGCAGCGATGGTACTGAAATATCTCACAAACCTTATATAAAAACCAGCAAGGCCATGAAAACTTCTTACTTGACTTACATTCTTTGGAGCTAGCCAATCCTTGATGGCTATCACCTTGGTTTCATCCACTTCGATTCCTTTTCCTGAAACAACAAAACCAGGAAACACAACGTGGTCTGTACAAAAACTGCACTTCTCAAGGTTAGCAAATAATTTCTCCTTTCGAAGCTCATCCAAAACTTGACGAATGTGATTCACATGCTCATCAAAAGACTTGCTGTAAATTAAGATTTCATCAAAGTGAACAACAAATTTTCTAATGAAAGCTCTCAAGACATGGTTCATTAATCTCATGAAAGTACTAGGAGCATTAGTCAAACCAAATGGCATAACTAACCATTCATACAACCCAAAATTTGTTTTAAATGAAGTTTTCCATTCATTCCCTGTTTTCATTGTTATTTGATGGTAACCACTTCTCAAATCAATTTTAGTAAAAATTATAGAACCACCCAATTCATCAAGAATGTCATCTAACCGTGGAACAGTGATATTATTTATAGTTCTACAGTCAACACATCCTCCAAGAACCATATTTCTTAGGTACTAAGATCACAGGAACAGCACAAGGACTTAAGCCTTCACGAACAAAATCTTTGTCAAGAAGTTCTTGTACTTGCCTTTGTATCTCCTTGGTTTCTTCTGGATTGGTTCGGTATGGTTGACGGTTAGGGAGTGCAGCCCCTAGAATGAGATCAATTTGATGCTCAATTCCACGAATTGGAGGTAATCTGGCTGGTGGTTCTTTTGGAAAAACATCTTCATAGTCCTGTAAAAGATGAGACACAACACTAGGAAAAGAGGTGATATCGTTAGGTGAAATTAAAACGTCTTTGCCCACAAGTACAAAGAGCACTTGATCTAGGTTCTTCCTCACTTCTCAGTTCAGATTTTGTTGCTAGCATAACTAGATGCTCTCCCTCTCCTCTTTTTTTTCTCTCAAATTTGGCTTATGGCTTTCACTCACTGAGTTGTGGATGGCACTCATTTTCTTTTGCTTTGCTCCTCCTGTAATCACTGGACCAATTTCAGATTTCTTTTGTAAGTTCTCAGCCATGATTTATTGATGTGTCATAGGCTTGAGTACAAACTTCTTCCCTTTCAAATCTATTCAAATCAAGTGTGTACTGATTTGTTCTCCCATAATGCTGAGTATATCGATCATATTGCCAAGGTCTTCCAAGTAACATGTGACACACAGACATAGGTGCCACATCGCACTCAACGGTGTCAATGTATTCACCAATCTTGAATGGAACATTCACCTTATACCCAATCTTAATAACTCCCAAATCATTCAGCCATTGGACATGATATGGATGAGGATGTCGCTGTAGTTTCAAACCAAGCTTGTCAACCATCTCACAACTAGCAAGATTCTGGCAGCTCCTGCCATCAATGATCACCTTCACCACTTTATTTTGCACCTTGGCTTTGGTTTGGAAAACATTATGTCGCTGCTCAATTTCAGCTTCTTTCATCTGAACACTCAACATTTGAACCCCTACAAGAGCAGCACCGTGCTCAAATTCACATCTAGTATGTTTCTCATCTTCATGGGCTTCATCAACATACTCTTCCTCAACTTCCTTTTCACTAGCTGAATCATATTCTTCATTGTCATTCACAATGATCACACGATTATTTAGACACTCCTTAATTACATGCCCACAGCCTCCACATTTGAAGCATTGAATCCCACTACTCTTGGATGTAGAACCCACTGAAGTAGAGGTGGATGTTGCTGGTTTAGAATTCATGCTTGGGGCAGCAGTGTTCTTCCCACTATAAACACCTTGAACATTAGAACGGAGGCCTCCACTTGAGCTCTTTGCCATTGAGGGTGCAGCAGAAAACTTAGAGATTGACTTGCTTCCTCTAGACGTAGTACTCGTACCATATGACAAGGGCTTGCTACTCTTGGCATCTTGCTGTAGTTGGCGTTCAGCTTTGGTTGCTTGATGTACCAAATCAATAAGATGATGGTACGGCTGAAACTCAACAATGCGCTGGATATTGTGATGTAACCCAGCCATAAAACGTGCAATAGTTTGCTCTTCATCTTCACACACATTGGCTCTAATTATAGCTTTCTCCATCTCCTTATAATACTCCTCAACAGAGAAACTTTCTTGCTTCAGATTCTACAGTTTATCGAAAAGATCACGACGACAGTGCTTCGGCACAAAATGAGTTCTCATTTCTGTCTTCATTTCTTCCCAAATGGTAATAGGATTTTCTTCATCTTCTTCACGATCATGGAGAAGTTGCTCCCACCATATCAGAGCATATCCTTCAAACTCCAGAGAGGCCATTGCCAACTTTTTCTCCTCTACATAACTATGCAGGCGAAAGATCTTGTCCACCTTCAACTCCCAAGTAAAATAAGCTTCAGGATCAGACCCTCCATCAAATTTTGGCATGGTAAACTTCAGCTTTCCAAACCTATCCTCATGGTTGCCTCCTCTACGATGTCGGTGACCACATTGATATTGAGAATGATTATCATCATCCTCATCTTCAGATTCATCATTATCATCATTTCTTCAAACTCGAGCTCTTCCTCTACCATGTGCAGCACCTTGGTTCCTCCTTTCTTGTTCTCTTATTCTTCTAGCAGCAACTTTACCATCACTATCACCTCCTTCTTCACCATGGTAGCTTGCACCGTCATGAGGTTGGCGACGTCCTCTAATTTCAGCCATAAAGGCCTGAAGATCTTGTGTCAACCGATCTTGCTTATCTTCCAAGCTTTGCTTCAATTCATTGAATTGTGCCATAGGAACATAATCTTCTAACTCCACTCCACCCATCTTCCTGTAAGGTTAGCTAAATATGAACAATAGGTATTTGTGGAATATAAAAATTTGGTGGCTCTCACAACTCACCTCTCTTATCAACCGAAGCTCTTATGAATTCCTTTCTACGGATTACAGAGAAACAAATGTGTGGTGGTAATAAGAAAGTGATGGAGAGACGAATACAAGACCAGAGTACCAATTACGATGGATTTTTATGTGGAGCTTTGTGGAGAGTGATACACAAGGAATGCAATCTGAATTCTAGTTGTTGTAAAATTAAATTACAATCAAAACTAGAAGTTCCCTGCCTAGTGCTGATCACAAGATATGGGAGATATAAATCAATCACACACACACGCAAAGAAATTTCGAAGTTAATGCAAACAAGGAGTATGATCGGGATGCAAGTGTTGCGATCAGACCCAACCAAAATTTTGCACCAAACACAAATAGTAAACTGGTTGCTCAACTTGGCGTGACAAACATTCAGCACTTGTGCACTTTAACTAACTGATCTTCAACCTTTCTTCCTCAATTTTTCTCAACTCTTTTTTTTTACACTTTTCTTTCTTCTTTTTTTTTTGACACACATTTTTTTATATAGAACTTAACACAATGACCAGAGATAACACTAGCACACTTATGATAGAAGAAAAAAAAACACAACCAGTAGCTATAGTTTGATAAGATCAAAGTTAACGCGCAGGATGATATAGGCTATAGATTTTTTTTTATGTGGGGATTTTCAGATATATAAAAGAGGCTCAAAGAACACGCAAAGGAAAATGATCAGCAACTAAAACAAAGACTCTAATGGACTGAAACTTAAAAAAAAAACTCACTGAAATAACAGATTGAAACAAAGGACTAAAGCAATTTTTTTAGGCTTTTTGGTGGATAGGACGAAACAAATATATATGTAGCTAAAGGTAAAGAATCCTACCGTGGTAACGAAAGCTCTGATGCCAGATGATACGTCACGGGGTCTCGATCTTCACGACGTAGGATGATCACCAGATAACTAGCTTCAGAGAAGTCAAGATAGCTTGCTGCAAGCAACGATAACTAGTGCAACCTGACAAATAAAACTTGAAGCCAACCACCATCTTTAATTGGCAACCTGAATCAAGGATTCGCCCTACCACACTCTCAAGGAACCAACCAACACAGCCTACAATCAATCGAGAAAACCTCGAAGGGAGCAGGAGCACCAACTGGGAGCGGATGAAGCCGCCGCTGCTGTAATCTCGCGAAGGAAATCATAAGAGCAAAGGGGTAGAGATCAACTCTCAAAGGTTTGTTAGCACACAGCTAAACAAAGGGGTTATGTATTTTGTTTATCAAAAGTCTCCTATTGCTATGAAGCAATGGGGTATTTATACTAGGAACAGTCCTTTTAGATAGGTATAAACACGAAATGAAAAAGATAAGATAGACTATGTGAAAGGGCCTCCATGAAATGGCTCTGAGTTGTTCCCGCGTGGCTGTTGGTCTTCTGCGCAGTCTTCAGTGTTTTATCAATAACTCCACCTTGGAAAGTCCAATAGATGTGCTGCCAGTTGCATTGGAAACTTAACTTGAGAATCTTTCACACCATATGCAGCATGCACCACGAAATAATGTAGAATGGTACAGTTTTGCATGGGAAGTTGAACGTCTGGCAAACTGTTGACCTTCTGACCAGTCTTCACTAAAACTAGTCGGCTCTCACAATGGAAATTTCAAACGGCTCGGCTCTAGTGGCATTGAAAACTAGACTTAATAAGCTTTTCAAAATGTCCTCATGGACCTCTATAGCCTTTGAAAATCAAGAGTTATGGTATTTTCTTTCGAACTACTCTACTGGACTGGTCTAGTTCGAGTGTGGTCCTTCTCTGTAGTCATCTCTTTGTATGTTCCTGTCATCCTTCTTGGTGAACCTAAGCAATAGCAATGTATACAACTTAGTAAGTATATAATTCTCATTAATGTTAAAATGATTCTCACAAAGCAACGCGTTCACCTCTTGTTGTAGCTTCTTTACTCGATTACGTGTAATCGGTCCATTAATGACTTGGGCTGGTGTTGATGTAGGTGAGACTTGAGTTGGTGTAGCTTGATTTAGAGGCTGTAAAATCTTGCTTGATAGCGTTGTCATATCACCGCGCCTTGGTGATCCTTTCTTAAAACACACCAAGTACTCATGCAGCTCTCACTCCTCGCGTGCTAAGAATGTCTTGCACGCCTCCTTAGGCAACTCCTCTAAAGATGGCATGACGATTTTGTTGTGAAGATCTCCGAGGTTATGGTGAAAACGACGATTTGGTTTGTGCACTCGTCCCCAGCGGAGTTGCCGAAAAGTGCGTTGATGCCGAAATGGATCCCGAGCGAACACACCGCTCGCACGTCTATGTGCGGGAACATCAACATTTTTTCAACGCTAGGTTTGGGGCAGCACCTAGATAATCCCGCCTCGGGTGAGACCCCGTCGGAGGAGTATCGTCTTAGGAATGATTCAGACTCGATCAGGCCAGTCGGTCTTCAAACGTCGTCGGGACAAAGAAAGAACAGCACGAGGATCGAGCAAGAGAACAACGAAATGTAAAGGCAAAATATTTTGATCGATTGGGATGATCCTCAACAGGCCATGGGCCGCTTTTTTATAGAGGAGGGATGGTCTTATCCCGTTGGGTAACTAATCCCACGAGTTAAGAAAGAAATTAAAATTAATTAGCTGAAAACTTTTTTAAATCAGCATTACCAGAGTTTTCGGTAAAGTGTCGGACACTCCGATGACCGGAGTCTCTGGTAGGATACCAGAGGTTCCGTTGTGTAATTCCGGGAACCCAAAAGGGCTCACCGGATACTCCGATGACGTTCTGGACACTATGATGGGCTAATTGTCCGAACCCGAGAGGCTCACCGGACACTCCGGCAATATGTCGGACATTCCGGTGGGCTAAGTACCCCGAACACTCTGACAACGTGCCAGATACTCTGGTGACCCTGTGATTTTTGGGTGTTAACACTTCTAATACAAAAACATTTTGTTTTCGAGATGCACATTTAGAAACACGCTGCTTATTTCAGATTCTGACTTAGATAAATAGTCAATTTCTTGACAAAAATAAAATTAGCTATAATCTTACATCAGGAAACTATGATTTTTATGTCAATTTCAGAAAACTGCTACTACAAATTTTGCCTCTATTTCACAAAAAAAAAAGAGAACAAGTATATGTACATCTAAGCTGTGCTGACCAACGTGCTTTCAATCTTTCATGGCCTACTGTAGTAAAATTAATTGTTATGTTTGGCTGCACTATGTTTCCTCGGTTTTCAATTGTTGTTGTTGCAAAAGTCATCATTGACCGTTCGATTCGAAAAATTAATTCAAATATATAATATTATAAGTTTTTCAAATACTAATAATCATAAAACAAATTATAACAATTATATGACATTGACAATATTTTTCTAATAAGATGAACCATACGACGGTGAAACTGTATGAAAATAGACTAATCTAAGTAAAACTCAAACCTTAATGGTGTAGTGGCTACAATATATAAACGATTGAGTACCCACTTGCATCCTTATGTTTTGCAATCAACCGCTTTGTGCGTCTCGTATAGGATGTAGCAGCTGGAATTATTATTGCCTTATTAATAAAAAGCCAAAGTCCTTTCAAAATCAACGATATTTGAGTAACACATAGGTGTCATTTCGGATACGATGAGGAAAAGCTTTTAGTAGACACAGACAACACTCTTCCAATTGCAATCAACGGTCCAATTATAGGAGCTCGTGCATAACAATTAAACTTAGAGGTGAGCTCATTCTTAAACATATATTTACTTTTTTTAGGATAAATTGCTATCTAATAACTTTTATCATGATTATTAACATTGAAGAGGATCAAAAAAAGCATTACGAAGGACTTGAGATGCTAAAGAAAACAAGTCACGTTCAATTCTGGAGAAGATTCAAACCAACTTGGATTTGACTTGTCCTGAGTTCTAAGAGCAGTCCCGATTAAAATGGACGCCCAGGTCACGTGCTCCATGTTGGAAATTATAGATATGGATTGAAAGCTAATAAGATAATCTTTCCAGTCCTATCCCAAAATTCAACCGGAGTCATCGGGAAGGGGTTAGAACAAGATGACGTTTAAAAACTATTCTGGTGCTATGACATCTTTTGGCCCTTAGGATGTGCTTCTTTCCTAGGCCCCACTAGGATTAAGGTTTCCCCCCTAAGGATGCTTTAACCTCTATATAAATTGTAGATGCCATCATTACACTTGAATTTTGTTTAGATTATTCTATTTTCATATAGTTTCACCATAGGTTTGTGAGATTCTAACTTTTGAATTTAATTCAGATTTTGCATTTGTGTTGTGTTCTTTTTTTTTTCTTACTTGTGTTGTTCCATTCGCAGATAAGGACTAAGCCTTATTAGTGAGATCAACCTGGCGTTGCATGGTTGATAAATATAGAAGAAGTGATGTTACAATTATAGAATTTGAATTATGTTGATTTAATGCTAGATTGATTATGAGTCACATCTTCATCAAATCAAGAGTTATTGTCCACAGACACATTAGGTACAAAATTTTCATTTTTTTTATCCAAGCATCTGTCCAAAAGAAAACTAAAATAAAGTAAACCACTCTTCTTCTGCTTCTGATAACATTAGTAGGATGTAAATGATCTCAATGCTTGATCTATAATTATCTGTTATGTAACCACTTGCATGTCTAGATGTCACATACTCTCTTCGTCTCAAAATATAGGTGTTTTTGATGAAAATATAAAAATAAATAATTCATGTTTAAAGTATTTTTAATAGTGAATTATTTCGTAATAAAATAAATAATATTTTTACAACTTTTTTGAATACGAAGAATTGTTAAAATAGATGTGACAAAAGGCTAAAAATAATTATTTTGAGATGGAGGAAGTAACTATTAAAAATTTAATCGGTTCCTTTTGGTGTCACATCTAACAGATGCGGATATCTGTGCCTCGTGGCTCAGCTGCAGCCGCAAATGATCTCTTGTTCGCTCCCGCGTTGAATTAATGCAGCTATGCCCCAACAGAGGAAGAAACTCACACGATTAAACGATTGATTAATCCGGTCGCGCGCAGGTGCGGCTACCAGTACGATTAATTTATTCGGTCGCTAAGCTGAGTTTGGAAGTTTAACAGCGATTGAGTGTGTATTAACACGGGAGATCTGCTATAACTCGGACCACATTTTTCAGGCAAAATATTTGTTTGACCACCTGGGGCCAGAGACTGACGCGCGATTGTGACGTCTCGAGAGAGAGAGTGTGGCGTCACTCTTTTTCTTCCGCTCCAAAGCTACTGACCTAACGGCCGCAAACTGCGTACTGACTTGGTACTCCCTCCGGTCTCCAAATACATGCTTGTCATTTTAGTTAGGTGTGTGCACGGTGATTAATAATGGTAAAAAAAGTGACATGTATTAAAAATAAAGAGGAAAGAGATAAAGATAGAAATATATTAAAAATAAAAAAAAGTGTATTGAAAAGCGAAGATGATAAGTAAAAAGAAAAACTTGTGAACTATTAGAGACGGAGAGAGTAACTTAAAGTAGCAACGAGCTGATTTTTTTACCAATATGATTTTGAGTATTTTGTATTTTTGTAGTTGCTTGATTAACATTTCTTGTCTTATTACTTACTCCATCGAATTTTAAATTATTACTATTGTTGAATTTAATGTATTTTTTAACTACTCATCTTATTAAAAAAATATAGTTCAAATTTGTAAAATTGTAATTCATGTTCTAAATAACTTTAATGATAAAGTAAATAATTATAAAATATATAATACTTATCACACTTTTTTGGATTCTCAAATAAACAAAGATAATGTTGCAAGTCAACCACGACAGTAATTTTTCATTCATAGTTTTTTTTGTGTCCGTTTATTGAGCAACAAGAAATACAATTGTAGGGTTATTGTGGTCGGTACGTTTAGTCATTGGGTTTGATGTGGTACGATAGCTATTGAGCGGACTGATGCATACTTATGCCTAACCGGATCGTGGTCGGAGGGCAGAATCGTGCAAACTAAGCACGGCCGACATCCGCGTGTGCACCAGCCCGTCAGTAATTACGAGCACCGCTACGCCGGCCTAAGAAAACCTACCAGCTTAATGAAGCTCGGCCGCTTCAAGCATTACAATTGAACGCATAGAGGTGAAATGGTGCGCGCTCACTCCCATCAATTGATCCATTCTACACTCTTATGAGACCCTGCTTCCTGCTTGACTCTCCGTCGCCTCACATGTTGCTCGGCCGCTCAACGCCGGGGTCCTGCTCTTGCTTGATGAGGCGCGCTGCCCCCGCTCCTTGCCTCACACTCCTGTTTGATGAGGCGCGCTACCCCCGCTACTTGCCTCACACTACATTCTTTTGGTCATACCTCTCTGAGACGCGCTGCTACAACCCCCTTCGCCGCCCTTTGACGCGCACATCAGTCTTACACGTCGAACTTTTCAGCGTCGCTTCAACATGCGCTATCTCAATGTTCTAACCCTCCACACACCTATGACGACGCCATTATGAAGGTGCTACGCTGGTTCCTCACTGATCAAAAGATCACTTTTATCGATTTTGGTTCCATCAATAATCGCCCCTTGCTCTCTATGGAGCATGTCCTCTATACCGACGTTGATGCCATCTATTTTGTCATCCACATATATTCCGACAATGTGAGAAAAAAGGCAGCATTCTTTAAAGAGGACAAAGTGAGGCCACACCTTGGGAGGCAAGAAGCAGAATCAGCGGCTGCGAAACATGTTGAAGCTCAAATGCTCAATGAAATGTCTTAAAGGCAAAGAAAAATTATAAAACACCAATTTTACAGCATCTACGCTGCACTGAATCTTTAAAAATGAGAGTTACATTCTTTAAATTAATTTTAAAGCACCAGTTAGAGCATCTACTGGAGATGCTCTTATTTTTATCTTTATTTTTACCTTGCTTTGTCTACTGAAATCTGTAGGCTACGTGCCTTTGCATCAATATGGATAAGCTGGTAGCTTAAAACATTCGAGGACGGCATGGTTCCTGGCCCACTTTCGGTTGCGGTAGCAAGAGATGTTCACCTTCTTGGTCAAAGCCGTTAAATCATCTTTTTTTTTATAAGAATAAGATCCTGCTTCGTATGTTCTTAAATTGTTATTGATGTTGATTTTTAGTGTTTAACTATTCGTTTTATTCAAACAAATTTCGTGAATACTATATATATTATCATATTTTGATTTATTATTAAAGTTATTAGAATTTTATGAGTTATAATTTTATAAATTTAATATATAAATAAGAACGACAATAATTTAAGTAACAATCCAGTGGCTGGGTAGAATCCCTCCATTAGTTTCCTAGGATGAATTTAAGTAAGACTCGTGTCTCCCGGATGTTTCAAGGAAGATACAACGCCTGATAAAATCGTGTTGGAATGCATACATATTCTGCGTGGAAAAGCTCCTAAACTTCGTTGGTCTTGCCGAAAGGGAATCATATATACCAGCTTTAGTTTGATCCGATTCATTTTACATGGCGATGCCATCTAATTAATCCTAGTATATCTCAATGGAAGGCCAAGAGATATGCTGCGACCGGTTCAAATAAGTGACCATAAAAGCTACTGCGTGAAATAGGAACGCAGGCGGTCGCGTCGTCCCGTGGCGGCCAAATTTCGGCGCGCGGCTCATCTCCATGGGGACGGCAGGTAGTCTCGCGTCGTGCCGCGTACCGAGCAGCAGCGGCGCGGCCTGCAGCACGAGCGGGAGTAGTATAGAAAGGTCCCCACCAGCGTTGGTGACGTGGAGCGCGACTTTCTCGTGCGGGCCCCACGCGCCGGAGTAGCTGCGCTTTTGCACGTGGAGGCATGTGAAGGCCGCTACCGACCATGCAGGTGTTTTGCCCTTGGGCACCTGACGTATTACAAAATTCTTTTCCGAACACGCCATCATTGTTTTTCTAGCTCTTCAGAGAGAGAATCACAGAAGCACCATAGCTAGCGAGCAGACCCTTTCAACTTTTTCTCTTTCAGAAAAGTCTGGTGGAATGGACACGTTTGACCAAAAGAGAAAAGGGAAACTTGTGTAGAAAAGGGAAAATTGTGTATAACCATTTAGTTATCGTGGTATAAGTAGCAGATTAAATTTTATGAGCGATTATAGGTGAAGACACTGGTATCTCCTGTTATCTTTCGTGCCATAAGGAAGGTGGGTGCACGGAAGGAACTACATGGCCCAAGAGAGCCACACAATTGACGTTCAGGATGCTGTAGAATGGACTTCAATTTTAGTAACTACAAATTAATAGGGCATAATTAAGAAGTAAGCAAAATTATGTGGCTTTCTTTATTTTTTCAATGCCACTTAGGCCCTGTTTCAAACTTTGGAACGTAAGAATTTTTCTAATTCTCATTTTTTTTTATGAAATTTCTGTGAGATTTCTGAGAATTACTACGTTCCAAACGACCTGAGAGTGGAGGCCTACGCCAAAGTAGTGATGGAGCTTGCATGCTAGTAAAATTCTGATAGGAGTGGGCAAAAGCAAATTATAAATGAATTAACAAGGAATATTAAAGATTAATTGGTGAATCATCTCAAATACTACTATTTGATATTTCTTACATGCTTCTGTTCCTATATTACTATCGTTGTTGACTTACAATATCATCTTTGACCATTATTCTTATTTTCAATAATAATAATAAATAATATATATATTTTTTAATAATTTTTCATTATTAAAATTATTTGAATCACAAATTATAATTTTATATATTTGAAATAAGAAGAATGATAAAAAAATAATGTTAGAATTTAACATGTTAACAATTTATGAACGTAGTGAGTAGAAGGGATCCAAGATGCCCTCTTCTCACACATCTCCTAAACTACATCTGGTACCCCAGATTAGTTATGAAAAAAATACCATTTCTAACAGGAAAGTAAAGAATTCACAAAATAATAAGCCATCTTTATTTGTAAGGGACTCCAAATAGATGTAGAAAAGATCACAAAAGTAAAATAATGGATTCAAAATACTAGGAATATACGGACCAAAACGCAAAAGTGCAGGAAAAGGAAAGGGAAATGCGGCCCCGCTTCAACGGTGCTCCCACGCCAGTCAAATCCCCGCGCTCAACGTGCATGTTGTGCATCATAGCACTCATCCTCCCTCTTCTCCCCTCGCTTTCAAAATAAGCCAACACGGCTCGGGAGAAAATGGCACCACGTCGGTCTCCAAGCCCCACGCCTCAACGGAGTATATAAGCTCACAGCCAGCTACGCCAACTGCCAAAAGCTCCCAGCTCGATCGCTCTCTCTCTCTCTCTCTCCCACTTTCTCTAGCCTCTCCCCACCCTCGCCAAACATTGCCACGGCCGTTGATCAGCAATGGCGGTTCACCTCGCAGTGCCAAATCCATCTCCCGGGTTAGCTGCTAAGCCACACCAGCAGCGCGGCGGCGCCTCGACCACTGCAGCTGTTGCGGCGGTGGCCTCACCACCATCGTTCGCACCGCAGTCTACGCGGCTGTCTACGCCATCGAGCATCGCGTTGAACACTCGGCACGCGCCTCCGGCGGCGCCTGTCATAGCCTTGCCGGAGAAGGTGAAGAAGAACGAGGAAACCTTAGCGAGCATGTGGCGTGAGGTACAGGGCGCCCACGACTGGGCCGGGCTGGCAGCGCCTCTGCACCCACTCCTCCGCGCCGAAATCATCCGCTACGGCGAGCTCGTCGGAGCAACGTATAAGGCGTTCGACCTCGACGCCACCTCCAAGCGGTACCTCAACTGCAAGTACGGCAAAGCCCGGATGCTGGAGGCGGTGGGCCTGACCAACGCCGGGTACGACGTAACGAGGTACATCTACGCGGCACCGGACATCGCGCTGCCCGGCAGCGCGGGACCGTGCCCCAGCCGGTGGATCGGGTACGTGGCTGTCGCGTCCGAGGACACGGCGCGCCGGCTCGGCCGTCGCGACATCGTCGTGTCGTTCCGCGGAACGGTCACCGGGTCGGAGTGGGTTGCTAACATGATGAGCTCGCTCGAGCCAGCGAGGTTCGATCCGGCTGACCCCCGCCCAGATGTGAAGGTCGAATCGGGCTTCCTCTCCGTCTACACCTCCGACGACGCCACCTGCCGGTTCACGAGCGGCAGCTGCCGGAACCAGCTCCTCTCCGAGGTGACACGGCTGATCAATAAATATAAGCGCGAAGAGATCAGCATCACGCTTGCTGGCCACAGCATGGGCAGCTCCCTCGCCATCCTTCTCGGTTACGACCTGGCCGAGCTCGGTCTCAACCGTGCGGGCAGGGGCAACACCGTGCCGATCACCGTATACTCCTTCGCTGGCCCAAGGGTCGGCAATATGGGGCTCAAAAATCGGTGTGAGGAGCTCGGCGTGAAGGTGCTCAGGGTGGTGAATGTCAATGACCCTATCACCAAGTTGCCCGGCATCTTCTTGAACGAAAACTCTAGGGTTTTGGGAGGCAAGTTGGAGGTGCCATGGAGCTGTGCTTGTTACACACATATCGGAGTTGAGATTGCCTTGGACTTCTTCAAGGCAGGAAACCCTGCTTGTGTGCATGACCTGGAAGCGTACTTAGGGTTGCTAAAGTGCCCACAGATTGCAAAGGCAAAAAAAGATAGAGAGGATCTTGTAAGCAAGGTCAAGAATTTTGTACTTCAGCAAAATTTTGACACTTGGAGGTGGCAAATGGCTGCGATCCAAGTTGGTGAGTTGGTGCAAGCCATGGGAATGTAGATTTATACTGGCTCCAGTTTTCATTCCCATGATTTTTTGAGGGGATATGAAACTTGGATACACTTGTAACAATACAATTTTCGATCGACCAATGCCATAGAGAAGTGAGAACAATAGACACATGACACTACATATAAATGTAAGTTAATTAGCATGACCTTCAATTTTATTGATTAAAATGACACACACACGCACGCACGAGCACGTCCAAGCACATGCACGCACACACACACTGAACACACATGTCCGTTAATTGATGTTTCCACATCATATAATTATGAAAAAAAAATTAAATTACATCAGGTATCCGTGATATAAATATTATTGTTTTATCATTGTAATACGTACAATTTCAAACTTTAAATAGTAACAAAATGATAAATTTGAGACTTTATGTTTTTCTTAGACTACTAATTGATGCATCAGTACCAGTGGTTTGGTTGAGATTCTTTAATACTAGCTACCTCCAGATGATCATGTGCTAACGTCAATGAAGAAAATAAATCTGGAGGGACAAGTTAGTTTCTACATTTGTAGCTTAGAATGGGTCCTGCTGTACTACAATTTCTCATAATATTGGATCAGTCTTATTCTTACTTGTTGGTATCATTTTTATGTCTTATATACAAATTAAAAGATACTTGATCATACAATAAATTTACTTGATGAATTGTAGCATGTTCAATTTTTTTTATTTATGCAGTTTTCCTTGGAGTATTTGATCTTTTGATTTGGTATCTGGTTGTTCTATTTCGGACATGATAGAGATAATTATTGTCGATTGGTCAAATGTTTTTTCTTACCATTTGGACACTTGTGGGCCATTGCTCATCATTCTTGCCACGGTGGAACTCAGATCAATCAATTTAGGGCACTTGCAGGGGTGTCGCCACAAAACAGGCGTTCGAATTCGATGCCTCATCACTTCTCATAGGACTTGTGGATCAAGCCACTCAGGGGTAGTGCAAATTGACTGATTCATTGCTTCAATGATCCAACAAGGCTCACACCAAAGTTTCTCCTATGTTCTAGTACATCCAAATGCTATACTTTTGATTCCTAATCTGAGCTGACACAGCATTGAGGTAGAGAGAAGCATTTGGCATGTGTGGACCGTTTGAGCAAGTGGACTCCTAAAAATGTGAATTTATCTATGTGTCTTCAAAATAATTGATTCAATTGTCAGATAGTTAGAGCTCTAGCTAAGGCGCTTGATTATTTGGCAAAAGATCATTTTCTTTAAGTGTCTGCTGCGTTTATTATAGGTCTTCGTATGCTCTGTCATAATTTAAAAAGATTACTTTCTATAGATACTATGGTGTGTTAGCGTAATGGCCCGTGATAATTAACACGGCCAGGCTTTGTCATACAGTTGTTACAGGTGGTTGAGATATGCACGTATGGCTAACAAACACAAACAGAATCACACCTATTAAGGAGAAGTAGCTCCTTATGGATAATTCTTGTTACGTTTAACACCCCCTCAATCTTGACGCTGGGATACTAAGTTCAGATTGCTCCTGAACGTTTCAAAAAGAATAGTCTCCAGCGATTTGGTCATGATATCAGCCACCTGATCCTTGGAAGAGATGAATCGAACGTCAAGTTGTTTGGCAGAAATTCTTTCACGGACAAAATGATAGTCTACTTCCACATGGTTGGTGCGCCAATGAAAAATAGGATTGGCAGATAGATATGTAGCACCAATATTGTCGCACCATAAGATGGGTGGTTGTGTTTGAGAGATTCAAAGCTCTCGCAATAGAACCTGAATCCAGATAAGTTCAGCAGTTCGATTGATGATAGCGATGTATTCAGCCTCGGTGCTAGAGCGAGAAACAGTCGGTTGCTTGCGAGAGCTCCAAGAGACAAGATATCTGCCAAAGAAAATAGCATAACCACTAGTGCTTCGACGATCATCGGGGTTGCCTGCCCAATCTGCATCAGAGAAAGCACTGAGGAGCGTAGAACAAGATTTTGTAATACTCAAACCCATTTCTGCCGTTGCATGAACATATCATAGGATACGTTTGACAGCTATCCAATGATCAATAGTCGGTGAAGATAGAAACTGGCAGACCCGATTAACACAAAATGATATGTCCGGTCGTGTTAGAGTGAAATATTGCAGAGCTCCCACAACACTACGATATCGTGTAGCATCTTCAGGAGATAAAGGATCACCACTATGTAAAGACAATTTATCATTGGGAAGCATAGGTGTTGCAACACCTTTAGCTGTGGTCATATTGGTTCTGCTCGTGAGGTCTCTTATGTACTTACATTGTGTCAAGTGAAGACCATGAGATGTGTGCTGAACTTCAATGCCAAAAAAGTAATTTAGGGGACCAAGGTCTTTTACCGCAAAGTCCTCCCGTAATTGAGTAAGAAGCTGATCAGTGACCACTGGTGAAGAGCTCGCAATAATAATATTATCAACATAAATGAGGATATACATCTGAACACCTCCTTTGTTGAGAATGAATAGTGAGACATCTGCTTTAGATGCTTGAAAACCCAACTATAATAATTTAGAGCTTAGTCTGGAAAACCAAGCTCGTGGAGCCTATTTAAGTCCATAAAGTGACTTGTTAAGTTTGCACAGATGACTCTGATGATCTTTATCCACAAAGCCAGGAGGTTGCTTCATATAAACATCCTCATTAAGAATACCATGTAAAAATGCATTTTGGATATCGATTTGCCGGAGAGACCAATCCCTTGAAATTGCAAGTGACAATAAGAGGCGAATTGTAGCAGGCTTGGCCACTGGGCTGAAAGTATCATCATAATCAACTCCATATTGTTGCTTGAATCTTTTAGCAACTAAGCGAGCTTTATATCAATCAATGGAGCCATCCAGTTTATGCTTGAGTTTAAAAACCCATTTACAATCAATAATATTAAGGCCATCACGAGGAGGCACAAGATGCCATGTATCATTTCTATAAGAGCTTGAAATTCTTCATCCATGGCACTACCCCACAGTGGATTGTTTAGAGCAATAATATGAGACGTAGGTACTTCATCAGAGGACCGGACAGCAGAGTATGTGACCGTACCATCCGTTTGAATTTTTGGCTTCTTAATATTATTTTGAAGTCGAGTGCCATAAGGGTGAGCAGGAGGTGGAACAGTACCAGATGCAGAGACACCTGCATTATCCATGCTTGGTGTAGACGTACTGCTTTCATCAGTAGGCTGCTGGACCGGTGAAGACACAACAACCGGTTCGGAAGAATAATCTTCTCCCGACGCTGTCATAATTTGATCAGGTGATGCAATTGGCTGGTCCTGAGTTTGAGGCTGATCTGGTCCTGAGTGCCCAATGATGATTGAGAAGTGACCTGTCTATTCAGATTTTCTGCACCAACAATATTAGCAAGCAGAGATATGTGCATATGATCAATTTTCAAATTAGTACTTCTGTCATTCAAATGCGAATTTGGCAAATCAGTGCTGGACGGGGATTTGATTGTTGTAAACGGAAAGACACGCTCGTCTAAGATGACATCTCTAGAAATATAGATACGTCCAGAATCAGTGTCAAGGCATTTGTATCCTTTATGCAAGGAACTATAGCGTAAGAAGACACATTCCTTTCACCGAAAAAAGAGCTTATGTTTGTTGTAGGGATGAAGGTGAGGCCAGCAAGCACAACCAAAAACCTTGAACATAGAGTAGTTAGGTGAAGTACCAAAAAGACGTTCCAAGGGGCACTTGTTATCAATGACACGAGTTGGAAGGCGATTGATTATATATGTGGCTGTAAGAAAGGCTTCATCCCAAAATTTGAGGTAAGGAAGCATGGCCTAGTAGAGCAAGACCAGTTTCAATGATGTGTTGGTGTTTGCGCTCGACTGAACCATTTTGTTGATGAGTATGAGGACATGAAACCTGGTGAGCGATGCCAAGAGAGCGAAAAAAGGTGTTATGAATTTTTTGATACTCACCACCCCAATCTGATTGAACACATTTGATTTTCTTATCTAGGAGACGCTCAGCATGGGCCTGGGAGCTTCAGTGCAATCATGCATCAAATAAATCTAAAAAAATTTACTAAAATCATCAATGAAACTAATATACTCCCTCTGTCCCAGAATGAGCTTCGTTTAAGCTCAAAATCTTTTTCTCACAATCATCTACGTTTGTTGCTATTTCTCAGGAGAGCCCCTCACAACGTGTGCATGCAATCGTTTTTTCTCCTTCCTAATTAACTTCCGCGGCTGTTTGGCTCCTGCATGTAGCCTCCCGTTGCATGTGGTCTGCGTGCGCTCTTCCGCTTCCATGCGCTCTTCTTCTCCCATGCTACGCCTCTTCTTCTCTTCCTACCTGTTGCTTTTATTCTCTTGCTGCTACGCTATTCCTGTCCCTGCTCTTGTGCTCATCAAGATGGAAGAAAAGCTTGTACGTGGTGTGAACTGGGTGTCGGACAGTGAAGATAGCATGGAGTTGGATAGTGACATCGAGTTTCCGGACGACGTTGTACTTGAGGATGAGATATCTAACAAGCTTGAAGTCGAGATGCTGGCGCTAGTTACAGACGCGATCGATGGCCTTTTGAAACTTGCTTCGACGAAGGTTAGTGTTTTTCTTGATGAAAAGGCATTCCATGAAGTCGTTGAGTTTATGAGGCCTCTTATGTTTCCTGCCTGCTATGGAGGACACGATGCTAATATCAATAATGCTGCGACTACACTATTTTGCATTGGACATGGACTTATTAATGTAGCACCGTGATTAGAAGCTGATAATGTTGTTTCATTAGTTTGCAAGCTCGCTGCTACTAGTTCTCATCCACTGAACATGTAGCTTACATAGTTTTGTAAGACAAAAAACAATCTAAGTGATGAATTCCATTGCTTGGTTGTAAAGCTCCATGGGACACTCTAACGTAGTGGGAAGGGTGCCTGTCATCTCCATGGTCTTTTCTTCATATGTGGAATGTTGGAGTACTGTCCACCATTTTGCTTCATCACCTCCATCATGCAAGATTGCTGAGTTAGAAAAATCCGATTAGATCGATATTGTTTGGAGTTCCTGATATGCCTCTAGAACCTTGGTTACAATTTGCTCTATATTGTTTGGAGTTCCTTTATAAAACAAAGCTTGGATTGCTGCAAAAAAACCAAGATCCAAGACATTAAGATCAGGTGAATTGGGAGGTTGGCACGTTAGCTATATGTTCCATCCGTCAGCTTATGCAGCTTCAACAAATGCCGGGTCATTTACATCAATATGTGTCTTAGCATTATCCTGTTGGATGTAAATTGGTATACCACGCTCTTCAGCAGGCCATTTTTCTTTGATTGCTGGAATGACTTTTTGGATAAGGAAGTCCCGAAAGGTTTCTTTCTTCACTGATGTCATGGCCTTTGTAACTAGAGTACCTACACGATGCAGCAATATTAGACAAATAAGTGAAAGGAAAAAAAATGACATATTAAACCAACATGCCTTCCTTCTTATTGTCATCTGTCAAGCTGAACTTTAAGTCATTTGTGTGCCAACGGAAATATCCTTCCTTGAAACACCTATAAAGTGTGCTCTTTTTCATACCAAGCGCATTAGATAAATCTCTTAAAGTTGTGCATTTCTCCAACTCTATAGCTTTTATGGTTTCAGGAGAAATTTCTATTCTTTTACGACCAACATTATGTTTCAGCTTGTTTTTTAAACCTTCTAAACCACCATCCTGACCTGCACGCCATATCAGTTGCACAATTCTAATGGGTACGTCAAATTTAAGAGCAACTTGTTTCGAAACTCCATGACAGTTCCTTCTTATTGTCATCTGTCAAGCTGAACTTTAAGTCATTTGTGTGCCGACGGAAATATCCTTCCTTGAAACACCTATGAAGTGTGCTCTTTTTCATACCAAGAGTATTAGATAAATCTCTTAAAGTTGTGCGTTTCTCCAACTCTATAGCTTTTATGGTTTCAGGAGAAATTTCTATTCTTTTACGACCAACATTATGTTTCAGCTTGTTTTTTAAACCTTCTAAACCACCATCCTGACCTGCACGCCATATCAGTTGCACAATTCTAATGGGTACGTCAAATTTAAGAGCAACTTGTTTCGAAACTCCACGACGGAGAACAGGTGGATCAGTTCGTGCCAGCAACTCCATATAGATGGCCAACTTCAGATCATCATGGTAAAACCTCCTTCTCCTCTGTGTATTTGAGCCTAAAGAAAATGTATCAACTTACACGAAATTTACTTCTCTACTGATAAATCCTCTCCATAACAAGAAATTTAGTGCTACTGATGAATGTACATTGAGTAATTATACCTTCAGCAACATCAGAAGAACCCCCTTCGTGTGGTTGGGTTGAGCCCCCAATAGCTTGTTGTTCGACATGATAATCTTCACCTTCATCGCCTCCATGTTCAAATGTACAAATGCAAGAATCAAAACAATAACTCGTCGATAAAAGAAAACGAAAGCAAAAGAAAACAGAAGCACTCTCAAACATGATGCAGTTCAATGGAGTAGCACCTTCATCCCACACCATGACATAATCAAGTTGAGCAGCAGACCCATCCCAGTCACCCATGGCATCCCAATCGACGGCCTCGCCATGATCCAAATCATCAGGTGGCTCTAGGTTCAGATCAAAATCTCTAGTGGCCATGGAGTGGAAAGATACGGAGTATTCTGAGAGATGTACGCTTGGAGAATTTGTGTGGAGCTGGACTCGACAAGATATATAGATGTCTCTGGAAAGTGATATGCCAAAATGAAAGGCACCATGCACAGGCGCGCAAATAGAATATTTCAGCGAAAATGCATGCCTATTTCACGGGCTGGAAAGTTCTCAATCAGCGCCATTCTAATTTTGTTCCAGCACAAAATTTGGAAAGTGCTAAGCCCGCACAAAAAACTTTCAAGTTTCATTCGTAAACATGCAGACCTGCATGCAGTCATTAAACGGCAATACGCGTGAAGGTGAAGAACTGCATGCATGCATGCATTAGTGGGCAGCGTAATTAGCATGGTATAATTAATGTTTCTTGGTTTTGGTGTCCACAGACTATACGAAGCTCATTCCGGGACGGAGGGAGTAGTATTTATAACCACTAACAGATTTTGGAGCAGGACCACATACATCAGAGAAAACTAATTCAAGAGGTGATGATGATCGATGGGTAGACCTACTGTATGGCAATTGGTGACTCTTAGCTAGTTGACAAGCATTGCAAACTGACAGAGGATACTCTCTAGGACATGAGATATTATTTAGATGTAGGATTGACCGGACAACTTGGGCTGAGGGGTGACCAAGCCGAGCATGCCAATCAGCATAACTAGTGGATGTGTTAGCTAAAGCAGTCTTGAGGGCAGAGACATCCAAAGATTTGATAGGATAGAGGCCAGACTCACATCGTCCTTACAGGAGGCTTTGTTTCGTCGCTTCATCCTTAACAAAAAAAATGCAATGGATGGAATTTAAAGAATACATTATTATCTCGTGAGAATTTGTGGACAGAAATAAGATTTTTGAAGATATCCGGTACATGCAAAATATTGCGCAAAACAAGAGGATGAGCAGCAGTAGTAATTTTAGAATGACCAACATGCATAATCTGCAAACCTGCGCCATTGTCGACGTGGACTTGATCGTTTCCATGATAGCGATACCGAACAGCGAGACGATCAAGATCACTTGTGATATGATCCGTAGCTCCTATATCAGTGTACCAGTTGGGATCAATCTTATAGGAGCAAGTAGCCACCATAGCTACAGGCGAAGGTTCATCATGATAGGAATCATCCATTCGATGCCAAATTTGATGGTAGTGTGTCCAATCTTGCCGCAGTTTGGCACTGAGGCCGAGAACCAGAAGAAGAACTCGGCCATCAGAGGTGCGAGGAGCTGCACCGCTCCTTGAATTTGGATGACGACCGCCACGGCCACAATTCCTGCGGCCACGGTTGTTGTTGGAGCCACCACGACTAACATAGTTGGCAGAAGATGCGTGAGGCATCTATAACTCGGCCTGATGATGTAGTTGACGAGCCTCGAACACTATCAGAAGTGAGAACACATCATCAAGTATAAGGGGATCGCTCCTTGTTGTGATAGAGGTGACAAACGAGTCATAGTCTAGACCAAGGCCAGCAAGAATATACAATATCATCTCATCGTCGCTGAGAAGAGAACCAGCAGCTGCCAGTTTAGAAGCCAATCCTTCATCTTGCAAAAATAATCAGAAGCGGAGAGATCACACTTCTTGGTGGTAGCCAGCTCAATTCGGAGCTGAACAGATCTTGCACGTGTAGTAGATGCAAACATCCTTTGAAGGATATCCCATGCCTCTTTAGCAGTTTTTGCCGATGTGACATCTTGAATTACTTCTTTAGTCATTAAAGAGAGAAGACCACTGAGAACTTGTTGATCTTGATCGTACCACCGGTCATAAGCCGGATATGGTACTGTTTCTGCAGCGGCATCTGTTGGGGAATCAATGAACTTGGGTGGTGCTCTTATGGTTCCATCTACAAACCCTATGAGCTTTGTGCTTCAGAGATGAGGGAGAAGCTGAGCACGCTATAGGATGAAATTTGTTTTGGTGAGACGTATGGTCACAGCATGATGAAGAGAGATCGGGGCAAAGGTGGTAGTCATGGTGGACGACATGGTATTGGATGCAGTGGAAGAGGAGGTGGAGGAAGAAGATGAGATTAACATCTTTAAAGAAGAATCTTTGGCTCTTTTATTATGTTAGCATAATAGCCCATGATAGATCAGGTTTTGACATATATATAGAGAGATGAGTTGTTACAGGTGGTTGAGATATGCACCTTTGACTAACAAACACAAACAAAATCACACCTATTAAAAAAGAGACGTAGCTCTCTCACTACTTAAAAAACTGTTTTTGCAGACAGATCTAAACCTATTTATACACGCGGAATTTCGTTCCGTTGGTATTTTATAACCTCTAAAAATTGCTTATTTATTTAGATGTAAGATAAGATTTGTCTGCATTAAAAACTCTAATACAAATGATTAACTAATGACAACCGCCTACATTAAAATTTTTTAATCCAGCGGAGGGTTATATCCACCGCTGGACTAACCATTTTACGAAATAAAAAAAAAACATCCACGGCTTCGTCTACCACCTGCAGAGAGAGATAGAGCTCGAGGAACCCCTCCACGGCCGGCGGAGGCACGTTGAGCAACCATTCGGAGTCCCCGCGCCGCGCCGGTGTCGTTCCCGGAGGCCCCCGCGCCGCGCCGCCCTTGTCCCCGGAGGCCCCCGCGCCGTGCCTTCGTTGTCATCCGTGCCGCGCCGTCGTCGTCCTTGGAGGCCCTCGCGCCGCGACGTCCTCGTCCCCGGAGGCCTACCGCGCCGTCGTCGTCTGGAGAGAGCTCCGCGAGAGAGGAGAGAGAGAAGGAGAAAGCGTAGGGCGTGGGGAGTGACGCGTGAGGATCAAGAGAGATAAAGTGCGGTGGGGGCATCGAGAACGTGCGGCTGCACACTGTTTTGAAACTTTTTGCGGCCACTACAATTCCGTGCGGCCGCACACCCAATTTAAAAATTTTTGCGTGCAGTGCAGGCAGTGGTTAAAGTGAGCCGTTGCACTGCCGGCGATAATGCAAGCGGTGGTCTTAATTGATCGTTTGCATTTTAGAGGCAAGTGGCTGCTTGAGAAGTCTGTCTGACTTAGAGTATTTTCTACAAGCGGTTGGCTCTTTTGAGCCTATTTGCTACTTAGTACAGGTAGGTTTTTTTTTATGAAAACCACTTTCATTAGTCTAGGGAGAGTGTCAGGACAAATGTTTTTTTAACAGTGCCTATAGATAATTCTTGTTACGTTTAACACGGTGCATTCAGTTTTTAATAAGAGCAAACACATTATACTCATGCAATTTGTTTGCACACATTGCTTCATTAGTAGACAGGGTAAAATCTTTCATGACATTAAGGTAATTATACTGCTATTTAGCCATCCTTATTGTACATTAATAAAGTAAGTAACCTCATCGATCAATTTCAGTTTTACATATCCAAGTTGCAATTCAGGTTCTTTATAAAGCACCCACTCAGTAATAGAATGAACTTTGAATCTGTTACGTTGATTAGCCCCGAGTATCTTTGGAGTTTTTAATGTGCCCCAGCTTTAGAGAATGATTCCTAATGGATCTTTCAAATGGCTTACCTTATAATAATGAATACCATATATTCCAGAAACTTGATTTCAAATGGATTACCTTATAATGTGACGAACTACAAAATATATAATATCTATTTTCAGGAATGAGGCTTCTAGGACGCCATCTGTTTTACAAAGTACACATGTCTACGGACTTGGGAGAAAACATTTCATTTTCATGTTATAAAAATAAAAATGCAGTTTAATGTTTCCAGTCCCTACTTTTTGAAAGAAACAAAATGATATGGATGATCACTGTCCACTCTGGCACCATTATTATAGATCTAAACATAGTGGAATAGTATAGGGAAGTCATGTCAACTCAACGTCGGAGTTGTTTTCACTACATCATAGATGGACACCCATACAAACAACCTAGAGGCAAAGTTAAAATGATTTAAATAGAACAGTAATTGCAGATATTAGATCTAATCTTAAGTGTACAAACATGGATCCTTGTTCCAAAGGCAGCAAAGAGAGAAAAAAAAAATGAAAGTCTGAGATGTCAGATTTTACAGCTTCCCATAAATAACATTGACGATATAAAGTGCATGTAACAAAAATATTAACAATTAGTTCTGCTGACATCAGTAATCTGTGAGATGGAACATAAACATATACAGTGTGCATTGAAAAAATGAAAATCAATAGAATAGTTGAGGGCTCAAACTTTTCAATCTATAACCACTATTACTGCCATTCAGGTTTCTCCTTTTTGTTGCATCTTTGCACTTGTACACACATTTGTTGCATTTTAAATTTTATCTGATCATGATGTACTGTATATTCATTTTGTATCTATATTCTCCTTATTCATTTTATAAGATGCATATCACTGGTGGGAAGATAAGAGCATAACCGATTAGCACCACATGCGGACAATCCTGTTCGACCATCAAGACTGCGGTGCAGGTTCTGATTATCTTCCATGTTGGAACGGCAAAAATCTGTACCCTTGGTTAAAACCTCCTTTGGATTGTGAGAATTCTATTGAATCATATATTTTTCTATAAAATAAAACTAATTTATTTGCAATTCCTTTGAAAAATTCTAGATTCCAAGAGCCCTAGAAAACTTGGCACCATCTCGGCGTCAAAAAAAATTGCCACCCTCTACTGCTCTCACAATTTTTGTCCATGTCAAAGTAGACATGAGGAAGTATTGACGATTGGAATCATTTATGGCCAAAGAGAGTAAAATGAAATGCTTACTCTATTAAAGATAATAAATATTATTTTTTATAATTTTCTTAATTATTAAATGCATTTAAAGCACGATTAATAATTTCATACTCCCTCCGTTTTTTTTTTACTGTCGTCGTAGTTCAACCCGAAAGGCGCTCGTATTGTTGTCGTTGCAGCATGGCCTTCCGTATTTGCCACTCCTGTTTTGTCCAGGGTTCGCAAAACCGCGGCTTACCGCGCGGTTTTCGCGAAAACCGTCCAAACCGCTCCGGTTCGGTTTAGGCGGTTTAGCAGTTTTTGAATTCAAATTTTTTTTAATTTTAAAAATTTGGTGGATTTCATAAAAAAAATGTAAAAAACTAGATGAAAAAAGCAACTTATTGGTTGAATTAGTTTTTAAATTTTTTTTGATTTTGATGACGAAAAAATTCGAGAAAAATTAGATGAAAAATATATAACTAAACCTTATCCTCAACACCACCTCACCAGCCATTCTATCCTCTCCCCTTTCCCAGTCCGCCCGCTGCGACCGAGTGTCCGCCGCCCCTCCGCGCCGTCCGCCGTCCACACGTCAGAAACCGCGGCGGAGAAGCGGCTAGCCGCACGGTA